>OX457031.1:12872034-12942602 GCA_949752745.1 Protula sp. h YS-2021 | reverse complement strand
GGACATAACAACCGCCGACGTAACACCCGCGTATATAACGACCACGGACATGAGGGCCACGGACATCACTGCCGCGGACATACCACCAGCGGACATGGCCACCGTACACGTACGTGGGCATAACACCCGTGGCCACCGCGGACATGAGGGTTGGGGGCATGACGGCACCGGACTTCATAGCCACGGGCGGAAAAATGAATTCAAGTGAAATTGCAGACAAAACTACGAACCTCTATCTTAATCATTTTTAGCATTTTGTTTTCATTTTCAGTGCAAAGTAATAGCTAATTTCTAATGTAGTTAATTGTTAATTTATTGTTAATTTTCAATAAATTTGTGCGATCTTGTCACGTGATCAGCTTGTTTATTTAAAATGGCGGCACAGAATAAAAACAAAAAACAAAATAAAACAATCTTCTCACATGACAAGAAGATCGAAAAAGCATGGTTTTAGTTTCACCTTCGGGTTGTAGGAAATTTGTTAAATTTAAAAAACGCTTCTTTTTACTAATTTTTTACTAATTTTTCAATACAAATGCTAATCTAAAAAAAAATTCAAAAAAAATATTAAAAAATCAGCACGAAATTTGCAATAACTTCGCATTAAATAATGAAAAAAAGTGCTAAAAAGCGATCAAGAGAGAGCTTCGTACAAAACAGTGTCATCAGAGAATTTTTCATACAACATATTTCATACATTGCACACGGATGGTGCGGCTGACAGAAGTGGACACACACCGCACTAAATCCTCGCTACACTCTATGTTTCTGATTTGTGGTATTTTAAAAGATTTTTGATTTTCAGTGCACGAATTTCTAATTACATAAGCGAGCTGAAAGCTACCGTGTTCAGCCAAGAAGCTTGATTCATCAAAATCTGTTTTAAGATTAAACAAATCACATATATGTCGATGAAGTAAACCTGCTGAACTCAGCAGCCCTTATCGCCAGAGATAAAAATACGTGTCTGAATGTGTGTGCATGTGAATGTGCGCGTGTGGGCGTGTGTGTACGTACGTGTGTGAGTGTGTGTGTGGGCATCTTGTACGTGCGTGTGTGTGTGTGTGTGCGTGGGCGTGTGTGTGCGTGCATGTGTGTGTGTGTGTGTGCGTGCGTGCGTGTGTGTGTGTGTGCGTGTGTGGGCGTGTGTGTGTGCGTGCTTGCGTGTGTAGGCGTGCGTGTGTGTGTGTGTGCGTGCGTGTGTGGGCGTGTATGTGTGCGTGCGTGTGTGGGCGTGTGCGTGTGGGGGGGGGGCGTGTGTGCGTGCGTATGGTTGCGTGTTTTGCTTCATCCCTAAGTCAAATGGGTCCGCAATTTTCCTTGGAGCCATTTCGTCCGGGGACATGTGCGGGCCGTTTTCTCCGAGGTCGCTTTGTCCGTGCTACATATCCGTGATTTATGTAGGAGCTACATGTTTCGTAAAAACAAATCGTTTTGATACGCCCATTGATAACTCTGCACAAATAATAAGTAATAAATTTCCTTTCTTCAAGCTGTTCAGACACGAAGTGCACAAGACAATCGTAGATTGCACATCCTCCGCCCCGCTCATCTACGTCAAATCTAAATTGTGAAAAAAAAATCGCCAAAATTACATGTTTTGAAGAAATCGAAAAATAACCTGACGTTGCACAACTACACGTTATATACTTTCTTGCTGTAGGGTTTTATTAATTTCTAAGAAATAGTAATACAGATACAGCCTGGACAAAGGATTGCGGACGGACTGACAGAGGGACGGACACGAGCGTTTCTATATCCCCACCCGCTGCTAGGGTGGCGGGGAATAAAAATCAAGAGTGAGTAAATGGCGTTATGCTTCACTGAAGTTAATTATTATGCCATAATATGATTTATTTAACATCTTACATTCATATAATAGAAAAAAGAAAGTTTCGGCCAAAATGTTCTAACGTTCAAAAAATAAAAATAAATTTATTTTTATTTTCAGGGGCCAGCGATGGACTCCAGTTTGTGATCTATTATTCGTCTATAACAAGTGCACACTGCGTCTGTGTACTCACAATTTATCTGGTAACAAAAGAGCATAGTGAAAAAAGCTTCTGTCAATGCAAACTGCATAATATGCAATGCTTTGGAAACGCAGGCGAAGCAGGAGGGTTTCGCTTATTTGAGGAGGGTGGGGGTGATAAGAAAAAAAGTGGATGATATGCGGAGAAAGCGTCACAAAACAGCATTTGCCATGGGCTACGAGGAGAACTAGCTGGAAACATAAAGGTGCGCGTGTGACTGCACAGGTGCGGGTGTCACTGCACAGGGACACTACACAGGTGCGCATATCACTGCACAGGTGCACGTGTCACTGCATAGGTGCGGAAGTCACTGCACAGGTGCGCGTGTCACTGCACAGGGGCACTACACAGCTGCGCATGTCACTGCACAGGTGCGCGTGTCACTGCAGAAGTGTGGGTGCCACTGGACAGGTGAACGTGTCACTGCACATCTGCATGTGTCACTACACAGGTGTGCATGTCACTGCACATGTGCGCGTGTGACTGATTGCACACAACGTAACTTTTATTTTTATTTATGTTTTCATTTTTATTAATTTTTTCTTTATTTATTTGCATATTGTAAAATAAGGACTCTTGAAAAGTGCAAAGCTATAAAAACGACAACCACCACCTAAACAACTGCTAATCTAGCAACAAGAATCATACGAACCTCCTGGAAGACACCGTCACGATAAAACGCATTAAAAACATTTATACCAACTGGCTTGAAAACAACAACCTTAAATCTTATCCCCAGGAGCGGATACAGTGGAAAAGTACACGTGTACTTTACAGTGCCGCCAATTCCGAGTAAATATGTGTCCTCCCAGCCCCTCTATCCTCTTGGAAACTATTACCCAATCTGCATCCGCGCCTGAGAATATGGTAATGACTAATGAGCAACGAGTCTTGAACATTTTACACTGTTTTAAAATCCCCAAACAAGAAAAAACCAAAGCTCAAAAGAATGATTTCCCCTCATCGATCTTCATTAATAAATATTGCATAATTACATGATAATACTGCACAATCAAGACCCACAGCGGGAGGGGGGGGGGCATTTCGTATCATTTGTGTTGCCATGCGTGTCCAAAACAAGAGCGGAAAAGGGGGCAGTTTTGAGGCATGACGGTCCGCGCAGGATGCCAGCTTCGTTAAAAGCGAGGGGTACTCTACATTCAGTATTCCGCGTTTCCTAAAAATTGGGGATTTTTTCAGAATTTCACTTCGCGTTTGGTAAAAAAGGGAGTATTACTTCAAAATAAGCATTCCGCGTTTAGGGGTTGTGATGGAAACGCATGGTACCAGTTGGTAGTTGACTGGCCTCCTGGGTGGTCTCATCCTGTCCCCTAGCAAAGAACCTCTAAATAAGTATATCCCAACAATCATTTTAGGTTGTACTTGACACAGGAAGATTGCCAGAGTTGAGGGCATCTAGGGGAAGGGGTTGAGGGGGAAGGGGGCGATGAGGGATGGGGCAGGGGGTTACCTTGGTCAGTAATAGGCAGCGCTTGCCCACGTGCAATGTCAGGTTGTGACGGGGGAGGGAGGATGGGATGGGGGGATGAGGGATGGGGCAGGGGGTTACCTTGGTCAGGAGCGTGTGGTTTTCATGGTACAGGCAGGTGGAGTAATAGGCAGCGCTTGCCCACGTGCAATGTCAGGTTGTGACGGGGGAGGGGGATGAGGGACGGGGGGATGAGGGATGGGGCAGGGGGTTACCTTGGCCATGAGCGTGTGGTTGTCATGGTACAGGCAGGCGGAATAGCCCGCAGCGCTGGCCCACGTGCAATGTCAGGTTGTGGCGGGGGAGGGGGGATGAGGGATGGGGGGGATGAGGGATGGGGCAGGGGGTTACCTTGGCCAGGAGCGTGTGGTTGTCATGGTACAGGCAGGTGGAGTAATAGGCAGCGCTGGCCCACGTGCAATGTCAGGTTGTGACGGGGGAGGGGGGGGTGAGGGATGGGGGGGATGAGGGATGGGGCAGGGGGTTACCTTGGCCAGGAGCGTGTGGTTGTCATGGTACAGGCAGGCGGAGTAGCCCGCAGCGCTGGCCCACGTGCAATGTCAGGTTGTGACGGGGGAGGGGGGATGAGGGATGGGGGGGATGAGGGATGGGGCAGGGGGTTACCTTGGCCAGGAGCGTGTGGTTGTCATGGTACAGGCAGGCGGAGTAATCCGCAGCGCTGGCCCAAGTGCCATTTGGAAAGCACTCTTTTGTAGCATTAGCTGTGAAGCAAAAACACAAGCGAAAGGAAATAGAGTGAGCGGGTGAGCCCAGGCGTGCGCTCATATTAAATAAATGAAGACCGGAAAAAGCGCTGTCTTACTCACAAAGACACACCATTGGTGCAATGTCACAGTTACTAACAGTCTACTTTAAATATTTTTCTTACAAAAGAAAGTTATCTTTGCACAGTAGTGAATAAATTTTCAGCAAAAAGCACGTTTTGTAAAGAATATCTCAGTTGATATTAAGAAGGAGGTACCACATCACCAGCATTCCCCGTTTCTTTTTCAGTAGGATTAGAATTCTATACCGGTTTTATGCAAGATTGTAAACCTTCAGTTCGGACTGAAGCTTGCTTCCGCGTCAAGGCTTACCATGTGGATTAAGTGCAAAATCGTCAAAATAAGCTGGGCATTTCACTCTTGAAGTGTGACCAGCTAGAGTGGTTGGCCAGCAAATCACTGTGTCAAATGTGCTGTTACAGTGGAGCTCTGACATGTCTGAAAATATACATGAGAACGTGATCAGAAGACGAACGCGGCCAAAAAGAGTGTAGGATAACTGGCCCCGCAGAAGTGGCGCGGACACGTGGCCATCGCACAAGTGGTCACCAGTGGTAGTGGTCCCCGGACACGTGGCCATCGGACAAGTGGTCACCAGTGATAGTGGTCACCGGACACGTGGTCATCGGACAAGTAGCCACCAGCGATAGTGGTCACCGGACACGTGGTCATCGGACAAGTAGTCACCAGTGATAGTGGTCACCGGACACGTGATCATAGGACAAGTGATCACCGGTGATAGTGGTCACAGGACACGTGGCCATCGGACAAGTGGTCACCAGTTATAGTGGTCACCGGACACGTGGTCATCGGACAAGTAGTCACCAGTGATAGTGGTCACCGGACACGTGACCATAGGACAAGTGGTCACCAGTGATAGTGGTCACCGGACACGTGGCCATCGCACAAGTGGTCATCAGTGATAGTGGTCACCGGACACGTGGCCATCGTACAAGTAGTCACCAGTGATAGTGGTCACCGGACACGTGGCCATCGGACAAGTGGTCACCAGTGATAGTGGTCACCGGACACGTGGCCATCGGACAAGTGGTCACCAGTGATAGTGGTCACCGGACACGTGGTCATCGGACAAGTAGTCACCAGTGATAGTGGTCACCGGACACGTGACCATCGGACAAGTGGTCACCAGTGATAGTGGTCACCGAACACATGGCCATCGGACAAGTGGTCACCAGTGATAGTGGTCACCGAACACGTGGCCATCAGACAAGTGGTCATCAGTGATAGTGGTCACCGGACACGTGGCCATCGGACAAGTGGTCACCAGTGATAGTGGTCACCGAACACGTGGTCATCGGACAAGTGGTCACCAGCGATAGTGGCCACCGGTGTAACAGTATATTTTGCCCCCTGTACAGCTTCCCTCACCTGAGGAAGATAGACTAGGCTATCTCCCCCCTATTGGTATCACTTACTATAAGAAAGATTAAGTTGAACATACTAGAAAGCGCTTCTTGGATAATGTGGATATTATTTATGATAATCTTAGCGATCAGGAGTACCCACCTGGGTTCTCTAAAATGCTAAAAACGATATTAAGAGAAAAATAAAGAACTTTCTGATCAAGGATGCCTTTGTATATTTTGTTTGAATTTTGAAAGTTAAATTTAGTCAATAAAGTAGTTCAATGCATTATTATATAGTTTATTTGAGTCAATTTATTCACATGAACAAATATTATCAAAATATATTTGCACGCAAAAAAATTTCGTGAGGGGGGGGGGGGTGCAGGGGGGGGGGGGCTAAATAAACTGGAAGGGAGATAGCCTAGTATACTTTCATCCTGGGGGAAGCTGTACAGTACACGGGCACGTGACCATCGGGCAAGTGGCCACCAGTCATAGTGGTCCCCGGACGCGTGACCATCGGGCAAGTGGCCACCAGTGATAGCGGTTCCTGGACGCGCGACCATCGGGCAAGTGGCCACCAGTGATAGTGGTCCCCGGACGCGTGACCATCGGGCAAGTGGCGACCAGTCATAGTGGTCCCCGGACACGTGACCATCAGGCAAGTGGCGACCAGTCATAGTGGTCCCCGGACACGTGACCATCGGACAAGTGGTCACCAGTCATAGTGGTCCCCGGACACGTGACCATCGGGCAAGTGGCCACCAGTCATAGTGGTCCCCGGACGCGTGACCGTCGGGCAAGTGGCGTCCAGTCATAGTGGTCCCTGGACACGTGACCATCGGGCAAGTGGTCACCAGTCATAGTGGTCCCCGGACACGTGACCATCGGGTAAGTGGCCACCAGTCATAGTGGTCCCCGGACACGTGACCATCGGGCAAGTGGCCACCAGTCATAGTGGTCCCCGGACACGTGACCATCGGGCAAGTGGAGTCCAGTCATAGTGGTCTCCGGACACGTGACCATCGGGCAAGTGGTCACCAGTCATAGTGGTCCCCGGACACGTGACCATCGGGTAAGTGGCCACCAGTCATAGTGGTCCCCGGACGCGTGACCATCGGGTAAGTGGCCACCAGTCATAGTGGTCCCCGGACACGTGACCATCGGGCAAGTGGTCACCAGTCATAGTGGTCCCCGGACACGTGACCATCGGGTAAGTGGCCACCAGTCATAGTGGTCCCCGGACACGTGACCATCGGGTAAGTGGTCACCAGTCATAGTGGTCCCCTGACATGTGACCATCGGGCAAGTGGCTACCAGTGATAGTGGTCCCCGGACACGTGACCATCGGGCAAGTGGCCACCAGTCATAGTGCTCCCCTGACACGTGGCAATCGGGTAAGTGGCTACCAGTGATAGTAGCAACCGGAACGTGACCACTATCAAGTTGCTGCCAGTGATAGTGGTCCCAGGACACGTGACCATCGGGTAAGTGGCCACCAGTGATAGTAGCAACCGGCACGTGACCATCGGACAGCTGGCCACCTGCTAAAGCAAGTGAACATTTCTTAATCTATGGGTTTAAAAACTGAAGCCTTGTTGCCTCTCTTCTTTTAGAAAGGAGTTAAGAACGAAAACTTGTTTGCGGTACGACCCAGGACTTGTTTGCGGTACGAACCAGAACTTGTTTGCGGTACGAACAAGAACTTGTTTGCGGTTCGAACGAGAACTTGTTTGTTATACGAACGAGAACTTGTTTGAGGTACGAACGAGAACTTGTTTGAGGTACGAACGAGAACTTGTTTGTGGTGCGAACGAGAACTTGTTTGATGTACGAACGAGAACTTGTTTGCGAAACGAACGAGAACCTGTTTCCCAAAGTCGAAATATTGAGCAGTTGACCCAAAAAAATGTTTCAAAAATACTTGCTCATTTGAAGTAGAATTTTAACCTTTCTAAAAGACTTTTTATCAGTACAACTTCAACATACTCTTTTGCAAGTCTTCGACCTGCCAAGAGTGAAGTAAGAATGCCGCCAGACAGACTGCAGAACTCAAAAACTGCGGCACAAAATCCTAATGTCTTTATTGGCTTGAGTTTGGCAGAAAAGATCAGACTCGGCTCAGTAAAAATGTCACGCAGCAAGTTGTGTGAACACCAAACCCAACGCATGCAATCTAGATCCCTAATCCCCACTGACACGATTGTTGCGACATTTGGTCTAATTCTGCAGGGTACGACAATTGGTCTAGACTTTTGTTTTGTGTTTTTTGTTTTGTTTTGTTTTTTTTTTTGGAAGAGGAAAAATAAAGCAATGAAACAGTTCTCATCTTCTTATTCGCTTTCTGTGCCACAATGCGAAATAATCAAGATTTCAATAGAAGTCAGAAACGTCAAAAGATTTTCTACTCAGCATAAAAAAAACTGCAACAAAGTTGTAGCAGTGCCACGGAGTGTCTAACTGGAGTCCAAATGACCAGAGTGCCAAAGGTGCTTTTACTTGGATATAATCTCCACAATTTGTACCAGACTTGGGGTGGGTGAGGATGGTGTGTCACTGATGCATAAAGTAAGTGCTGATAAACCCCGCTAACTCTAAAATTCTTATATGCCTTTTTCTATATTTTTCTCTTCCAATAAAAAAACCACGACAGAAAATCTAGATCAATTATCGTACCCTGCAGATTAAGATCAAATGTTGGTAGATCAAATGTCGCTAGATCAAATGTCGGGATACCCAAATTATATGTAGTAACATAATATTTTCTCAAAATATATTCTGTTGTGTACACCTGTCCGGGTTTTTCCTTTATGTGGTGCCTTGCTGTCCAGTGGCCAGTAGTCCGGTGACCACTTGTCCGGTAGCCAGTTGGTATGGACAGCTGCCAAATTACATGTGAACGTTACTTGTGGTGACAAGGAAAAGTCAAATTAAAAAATAGGGGAGGGGGAGTTGGTAGGTTAGCGTGTAGGCAAATTTTGGAAAGTCTTCACCTGGATATATTGTGGTGAGGGAGGGGGCTGTTTACATGGGGGCAGATAACACAAAAGCACGATGTCCACACAGGCAATTGTTGCCATGTGACGGGGTATGTGGTAAACATACCACGTGATGTAGGGTTGGTGGGGAGATCTTTACAGGGGCAGATTACACAGAAGTGTCCACAGAGGCAAATGTCGCCATGGTAAACATACCACTTGGTGCACTCTGTGGGTAACAAGTTTGTGAGCGATATCTTCAAACGAAAACCCAGATTATTATTTTAATTTAGTCATACACAGGGTTTAGATAAAAATGTGGTGGCTCACCATAAATTAAAAATAAAATTAAAACTATTTCTTATTATTCAACAATATTTTTAACTGTGTAATAAATTACAAGAACACACCATCGAGAATAGACAATATTTTAAGCACTTGAGGGGGGATTGTGTTAGATAGGAATCCACGACATTTTGTCCAGATATACCCGATGATGACGAGAGATATCAACAAATAATTATGACACACTTCTCACGTCAACACCTTATAAAGGGATGGTTTTGAAATGCTATTCAGCAGTTAAATCTTTATGGAATACCATCTTCACATTTACTAGGGAATTATTGATATCAAGAATTAATTATTGATCTCAAAATTGATTTTTTGATATCAAGAATTAATTTTTCTTATATGTAATTATATTTTGATATCTCTAAGTGTATTCTTGATCTTAAAAAAATAATTCTTGATATCAATAAATATTCAGAGATACAACGAAATATTTATTGATATCAAGGATTATTTAATGATATCTCAAATTGATTTTTAGAAATCAAAAAATCAATTCTTGATAGCGAAAAAAGAAAATATTTCATAGAAAAATCTCAATTTGGGGGTATATAGAATGCCGTTTTAACGTTTAATGCTTATTTTGATATCAAAATATAATTAAAGATAACAATAACTCAATATAGATCTCATTAACTTATATTTTTCTATCAATAATTTTATTTCAGATGGCAAAATCCATTTTTGACATCAAAATATCAATTTTACAAACTTAAAAAATCTTAAGGAAGCCACACATTTATACAAAATTTAACGAATCGTCAATTAAATTTTGGAGATGAAAACTTGAATTATTGATGTCAGTAATAACTACACATTTTTTATCTCAAGAATTGCTTCTTTCTTGTACAATAAAAAATCAAAATAAGATTCTGTATACAGGGACCAGTCATTATTTTATTCATTTGCAGATTTCAAAATGCAAATTAAAAAGTGCCATTCTGAAATTACTATATCTCAAACAAATTCTTGATATCAATAAAAGGAAAATAAATTATTGAGCTCAAAAATGTGATTTAGCTATCATATATTTCATTTTTGCTATCAAGAATTGAATTTTTGATATCAAAAATCAACGTAAGATATCATTAAATCATTTTTGATATAAATAAATATTTCTTGACATCTCCAAACATTTATTGGTATCAAGAATTATTTTTTGAGATCAAGAGTACATTTAGAGATATCAAAAATATAATCACAGATAGCAAAAAATTTAATTCTTGATATCAAAAACTCAATTTTTTAGATAAAAAGTTAATTCTTGATATGAATAATTCCCCAATAAATGTGTAAATGGCATTTCATAGGTCTCAATCATTTACTTTCCTTTTACTGATGTCTAGAAGTTATTTCAGAATAAGACTTTTTTAATTTATATTTTGAAAACTGCAAATGGTTTTTTTTATCTCAAAAATAATTTTTGATATCAAAATATCAGTCTAGTTTTTATATAAAAAATCCAGAAGCACACTTTTGTGAATAAAATAATGACTGGTCCTTGTATACAAAATTTTTCTTTTAATTTTTTACTGCGCAATCAAGAATCAATAGTGTTGTTATTATTGACACGAATAATTCACGAAGTATTCATCTCCAAAATTTAATGGACGAGTCATTAAATTTTATATAAGTGTGTGTCTCCTTTAAGATTTGTTAAGTACGTAAAATTGATTTTTTGATCTCAAACAAAAAGTTTTACCATCTAAAATTCAAAAATTCAATAGCAAAATATAAATTTATGAGATCTACATTGATTTATTGATATTTTTAATTATAATGTAATATCAAAAATAAGCGCTAAATGTTAAAACGGCATTCCATAAATCTTTCGACCTTCAGATAAACCCTACACAGAGAATGAATCAATTTAAAGTTTGAAGTAAATGCTTTAGAAATAAACAGCATGCTGCACTGATGCGTGCTTTTCATTGTCTGTTACTGATCCCGCTGGTATAACTGTACTTTTCCATAGAATATACTGCTTTAAAAGTATTTAAATTTTTACCTGACAAAAGTTTTTTTATTAGACACTCTCAAGTAATTGTAATTTAAATGTTATCCTTTATCCATAGATATACACATAAATTAGAGCAATGATGACAGCGCACGATTATCCAGAAATAGATTGGTTCTTTATTGTTGAAAGAAACGTGAGAGGAAAAAACTAACTGCTGTTGGTCGTAATGGAGAAACAAAGATATGAGCAGGCCACGTGATAGCTGCAGGGTAATCCCGCAAAGCCTGACAAGTTTCGGGCACATCCTTTATCCTAACAAACCCCTTTATTGCAGTATCGGTGTTTTGTGAGTAAGCCCGTTAGTTAATCCTCAAAGGGATTGCGTAACTTTGATACAGATTAGCCACTCTTTTGTGTCTTAAACCAGCAAAGCTTTTGATCCCCGCGGCTTTTATTTATGGCACTTTTATTTATTTATTTGGTGGTAATTTAAGTACATATTTATCAATGTATCTCAAATGCGCGATTTCTATTTGTAAGCGTGTAGTTTGTAAACATGCAATTTGTAAACAAGCAAATTCAAGTGATTTAAGGGTTTCTGGCTATAATTTATTATAATTATTATTATAATTTTTTATTATTTACTATTTAGCACGACAACTGAACATGAGAATTAAGGTCAGTTAATCTTTGCAGGGAAGTTTCTAGAATAAAAACAATTCAAAACGTACACAAAAACGGTCCGTTTTCACCCGAAGTGCCGCAAAGTACTCACTGTTCAAATAGGTGTCATTTTGGTGTCACCTGCTTTCAAAAACAAACTAGAAATACCCTTTTATATAGTATCTTCGCTACTTTTAAACCGTTTCATTTTACCAAATAAATCTTGCAGCTGAAAGTTACAAGTTGAATTTTTTAACCAGATCTATTTCTCTCAACCGGCAGCCTGAATGAACTTTTTTACTGAGCATACAGAATTGCTGCTATATGAATTCAACCTGGGTTAGATCAATCCCAGAAATAAAACCTGTTACTTCAGCCCCAACCGCCCAGCCTTCCTGGGAGATCAGCCCACCCAGAAAATAAAACCTGTTACTTCAGCCCCAACCGCCCAACCTTCCTGGGAGATCAGCCCACCCAGAAAATAAAACCTGTTACTTCAGCCCCAACCGCCCCACCTTCCTGGGAGATCAGCCCACCCAGAAAATAAAACCTGTTACTTCAGCCCCAACCCCCCAACCTTCCTGGGAGGTAAGTCCACCCAGAAAATAAAACCACGCTGCCACTCGCGATATTATCCCATTTCTTGCTGGTTTTATACAATTTATTATGAAACGAAATAATAACTTTTTCGAGTTTTATTGGGGGACGTATGCTGTAAAAGAGGCGTAAGTGGCATAGAGAGCACCTTCTCTCATTGGTAGCTTAATATATAAGATAAGACCAGGATTGCGTGCAGAAAGCGCAGTCCCCGCGATAAGGTGATGCGACGACCACCCAATCATTCCCTGCAAAGGGATATGCTCATATTTGTTATTTTCCTGGTTCCTTATTTACATAAACACAATTTTCACAGAAGCAACAATTACCGACAGGTTGTCCAATCGGCGCCTACAAATTCCAATCACATCCAAACCAAACTAAAGAAAAGCAATGCAACCAGAGGCAAAATGATTCTGTTTTTGTTGTTGTTGTTGTTGTTGTTGTTGTTGCTTGTCAATCCTGATAAGAGTAGTCACATAAGAGTAACGAGGCTGCAGCTTTGCCTTGATTTCTGATTTTTCCTACGCCGATCTTTTTTCCTTAAGTCCATCGCATATCCGTAAAAAAACGATGCCGGTATCGTCTTAAGTGCATCCGTATGAAGTCTACATAACCTGCTTCAGGCCCCGGCTTAGCGCCTGATTTAGCCAAAGTTTTCTTGTGTTGTTGCCGGGCAATAGGCGAATTTACTCGCGTTTTCCCCACGTGAGCTCGCACGAAAACAAACACAAAAGTACGAGTGAAGATTTAGAAGAAAAGGGATGGAAGGAGGATCGCAATAAGCACACGGAAGATTTTCACGCACTTCCGAGGTCGGCTTTCCGGCGTTGTTTCTACGTCGTATTTCGTAAGTCGGAACGATCGATCCCAACAACAAAGCTTGCACTTAGCATGGTCTGGAAGAAAGTATCAGGAAACGACAAACCACACAATTACTTGTTTAATAGATCAATTAAACGTCATCGGGAGTTGGGTAAACACATATATGAAACTAGACCGATTTCGCAACCGAGTTGCGAAACAAACACTTGGGATTCTAAACAAATACTTATTGACTGAGCTAAAAATTTCTTATCTTATTTCAGTTTTTAAACTGAATTTGATTCTTGATTCTGTTCCGGTTTAAGTTTGCATGGAGAATGAAAATTTTCAGACATAATTAACATTCCTGTTATAATTTAAAATTAGATGCTAAAATTAGATATTAAATAAAATCTAGCCATTTGCAAATCATTAAAGAACACAGCAATACTTTATAGAAGATCAACGATGTCAGAGGCACATGCTAACCGTTTTCGAAATAATAGTCAACTTCACGTTTTTTACCTTGACCGTGCTCCAAAAGACCAAGGTCACCGAGGTACCTCTTATGTAACGTTTTTAGGCCCAAATGATCAAAAACGAGCTCAAATTCACTTGATCTCTAACCGTTTTAGAGATAATAGTCAACTTATGGTTTTTGACCTTGACCGTGACCCAGGAGGTCAAGATCACCGCGGTACCTCTTATGTAACGTTGCTTTAGCCCAAAGGGTCGAAAATGAGCTCAAAATCGCTCTATTTCTAACCGATTTTGAGATAATAGTCAATTTCCGGTTTTTGACCTTAACCGTAACCCAGTTAGGTCAAGGTCACCGAGGTACCTCTTATGTAACGTTGTTTAGGCCCAAAGGGTCGAAAATGAGCTTAAAATCGCTCTATCTCTAACCAATTTCGAGATAATAGTCACTTCCGGTTTTTGACCTTAACCGTAACCCAGAAGGTCAAGGTCACCGAGGTACCTGTTAAGTAACGTTGTTTAGGCCCAAAGGGTAGAAAATGAACTAATAATTGCTCTATCTCTAACCGTTTCGATATAATAGTCAACTGATTTTTTACCTTTACGGTGACCAAGAATGTCAAGATCACCGGGGTACCTCTTATGTAACGTTGTTTAGGTCCAAAGGGTCGAAAATGAGCTCAAAATAGCTCTATCTCTAACCATTTTCGAGATAAGTCGACCTGTCGTTAACGGCACGTGAAGTCACGTGACCTTTGACCTTGACCCTCAAGGTCAAGATTAGTGATCAAACTTTTCCTCCTACAGAGTACGTTTTATGTATTCAAGCTGGGATTTGAGCACCTTTATGGCTATTTTTCGTGATTAATAGGCGTTTCAAAAAATATTTTGATCTCGCTTTGACCTTGACCTCTGAGGTTCCAGGTCAAAAAAATTTGCGGATTTGACGACAACTCATTACCCTCTATGTCTCTGCCACATGCCGTCTTTCTACGAAAAAACTCTGTAGGAGGGGTTCTCTGGAAACCACTGAGGTAAAAAATACTTTGACCTCAATTTGACATTGACCTTCAAGGTCAAGGTCAAATTTTTTTGCAGATTTGACGGCATCTCATCACCCTCTATCATTGTACTAAATTTCATCGTAATAAGTCAAATAGCGTAGGAGGAGTTTTCTGGAAACCCCCGTGACGGAAAAAGGGCAGAAATTTCGAGAAAAACTACAAACTTATACCCATTTGCAAACCTATTGAGGCTTTCGAAATAATATATCGTCACAAAATAGTAAAATAGCAAGAGTGGTCAATAAATGGACACTACACAGTTATCACTACCGCAGTTCCGTAGCATTCAATATATTCACAAATTATAACGCATTTATTTGTTTAAAAAAAGCTTAATAAAAATACAACATGTCCTCTCCGCGCTCAACTTTTCACTGACTGCAGCATTGAAAAAAGCCCTGTTCATCACAGCCATTTACTTACAAAACAACAGTACAGCATGGTCACCTGGCCACAGAGTAGCTTTTCATTATGGGAGAGGCCACAAGCCACATGCAACCGTATTGATCTGCATTATACATAATCGCGTGCCCGCAATAGGCACCTTATACTGTGTGATGTGCGTATTATAACACTTGTGTGCATTTCGGGGGGGGGGCGTTTTACAGGGCATTGAAGAGTTTAAAGTAACTTTTATCCGTCAATTGGTATTCAGTTAGGCGTTCTGTATACTAATAACAAACATTTCAGCTTTAAAACCGACCAGGAACAAAATTATTATGACGTCATACGTTAAAATTAAGGCTTTCAAGAGGTCCTTTGTCAAAAAGTAGTCCCATAACGTACTTGACGCCAAATCTCTAGCTCCAGCCGTTTTGAAGATATTAAGCTCCAAAATATTCATGACGTCATAAGATGCGGAAGATGACGTCATACGTAAAAAATTTTTCGTGTGGATCGCGTTTACCACATATCCTATCTGTGTGCCAAGTTTCACTTTCCTAGCTCAAACGGTCTCGGAGGAGATGCGCGGAAACCAAGTGACGAAGAATAACAAAAAAAACGAAATATGAAAAAAAAATAAAAAAAAGGGAAGAAAACTAACGTTTTATTTCGTAAAACGAGCTTTTACGAGTAAAAGCGCAATTCGCGTTCTCCACTTTTAGATGGGTTTCCCTTTGGATGTATTTACCACACAATTTTCTCGCAGATAGAATGAACCCTATCCCGCCTTTCATCCAGTCGACCAATGAGAATGTAGGTAACACAAAGTGCTACGTCATTGAAGATGTCAATCATTCCCTTTAAGCCAAATATAAGGTGGTGTCAACTCACCCAGGCTTGTAGGGGCTGGATGGGAGGAAGGATAGGCTAAAAGTGGAGAACGCGAATTGCGCTTTTACTCGTAAAAGCTCGTTTTACGAAATAAAACGTTAGTTTTACTTCGCAAAAGCTTAGAATTCGCTTATCTCCACTTTTAGATGGGACTAAAGTCCGGAGCAGGGGAGCCTGCCATTCTGACGAACTGCGCGAAAAAGGGATCGCGAAATGCAAATACTCGTAAGAGCTGTTGCTAGACAAACTCGCTAGATGGGATTGAATTGAAGTAAATAAAATCCCGAATCTAAGGTTGTTTGTTTTATTTGTTTCCAAGACCTTGGTAGAGAAAGGGTGGGAGACACTCCAAGCCCATGATGGGATCTGGTAATAAATAGTAAATTTTCTATAAAAATGTTAAACAGTCTGAGTACATTCAATGTTAATCGACTGATTGAGTATCCTTGCCATCCCCCTCCTACCTCCCACTGGATGGATCCCAACCGGGGATACTCTGCGCTTGAGATTGAAGATAACAATAATACTGATTTATTGTTCTTACTTGACAAAAGGATCGTAACCCCGAAAGGTTAACGTGAAAGTAAAAAACTTGACACAGCACGATTAAGATTGACTGTGCCTTACAAAAGCATGGTAAAGTACTAAGACCTTGGGTAAATGATAGTATCTGCTCTAAATCATTACCACTTAAAAACATAAAATTTGCGCGAAATTGTCTGCCAATTTCGAGACATTAGATGACTAGAAGCTTAAAACACTCAATAACTTGGATTGGAAGCAATCCTACCGATAAAACTCACTAAATACTGACGATTTTACGTTTAGGCCCATAATGGTACTATGGACCTTGGTCACATGGTCACATGGTCACTGTGACACAGACCCCTGATGGCCTCTGGGCTCTCGGCATGGCCCGTGACTGCGGTAACGCTGGAACGGGAAGCACCTGTGTCTCCCCCCTTTTTGCTGCGGCCAGGGTGTGGTTCACAGTGACCGTATGAATTTGAACTGTTTCTTGGAAAACACTCAAGTCTTAAACAAACAGTCTGACAGTACACGCGGTACCAACGCCGTAGGGTCGGTAAACTGAAGTGCTGGACATAGCCGGTGGGATAGTGCACTGGCTATTTCTTGGGTTTGAAGTAGTTGAAAGCACGGTTCTTAGCGTAGCCTCCCTTTTGCTTGCCCTTGCCTTTGGGTCAGGGAGTGGGAGATCTGTAACAGAGTGACAATTAATTAGTAATGGCCGTCTCCGCAGCTATGAAAGGTCCCAGGGAATAAAGGCCTGATAATTCATCTTGGGAGAAGTCTCTAAGATAATACTTAACGAAGGAATTGGGTGAAGCCCAGCATCCCGTTTTGAGTATATCTGACAACGACACATTACGTAGTGCCCTAAGTGAGTTTGCAACTTGCCTGACTTGATGGGCTTTTATTTAACTCTGACTGAAGACCTGTGTCTGATTGTGCCTCGTCATACGCTTCCATAATGACCCCTTTAATTTAGTTTGAAATGGTTTGTTTCGAGAGGTCGTTATTGAATTTAGGCATATAGGAGATAATAAGGGCTTTTTGGTTTTCTGACCTGTATACCTCCGAATGTTCTAGGTATCGACGCAGGGCTTTGACGGGGCACAAAGAGACCAAGCCCTCGGTGTCTTGATCGTCTGGAAGGGATGGTTAGTTAATATGGCTAAACGTGCCCATCCCATGGGTGATGATATGGGTTTTGCCCATGAAGCCGGCCCTAGGGACGAGGGGGATGTTTTTCCACTCCCCGTTCTCTTTGCTTACCCATCTGTCCAGGGCATGTATTTCACTCCTCCTTTTGCCTGAGGCGAGGGCTAGCAGGAAAGTTTACCTTACCGTGGCATTTTTGGCTGAGATTACTTTGTCTCCAAAGATGTCTGGACGCTGAAGGTACCTCAGCACTAGGGAGAGATCCCAACGTGCCACGTTGGAAGGGTTAGGAGGTGAGTTTACCTTGAAATGACGGATCAGCCGGGATATGGTCGCATCGTCCCCTGGGTCATAGCCCTTTGGGGCCTTAAGTCTGGAACCGATGGCTGCTCTGTAGCCCTCAATGGAACTTACTTTTAGGTTTTCGTTTGTGAATAGATGATCTAAAAAATCCGCTATTACTGATGGCGAGGCCTGAAACGGGTCTAGCTTAGACTTACTGCACCAGGATGCGAATTTGTTCCATTGAGACCTGTACAGTTTGGCAGTAGATTGTTTATGGCTGTTTACTATTTTATCTACTATTTTTTTGTGAGAAGCCTTTCTTCTTTAGAAAGGACTGGTCAGGCACCAAAGGTGTAGGTTCAATAGGTGAGGGGCTGGGTGGAAATGTTGCCGATGGGGTTGGAATAGCATTTCTTTGTGGCATGGGATTGGGGATGACCTGACTATCCTGCATCTGAGGAGCAGGGTAAACCAGGGAGCCTCTGGCATGCGAGGGGCTACCAGTAGTACGGTCTGTGGGTTCAGATCCAATATCCGTTGTAGTACCTGTGAGAGGATTGCCTGTGGAGGGAAGGCATAGAGTACCTCGTGTAGTGGCCATGGGCAGTTAAGGGCATCTATTGCCCACGCCGCTTGATCTGGGCATGGGGAGCTGGAGCTGGATAGCTGTGCTGTTATTGCGTTGGCAAACAGGTCTAACGTGGGAGGACCCCATGGGGACTGGTTTGTGACCCACTGAAAGGATTGGGGAACCAGGCACCACTCTGTGTAGATCACTTGCCCTGCTCTGGACGCTAAGTCGGCCAGAACGTTGAGTTTCCCCGCTAGGTGGCGTGCCGTTAGGGTGATTCGAGATTGGCGGGTTAGGGACAGGATTTTGTAGGTCAAAATTGATAGAGGGAGGGATCTGGTCTCCCCTTGTCTGTTTAGGTATGCCACGGCTGTTGAATTGTCTAGGAGGAACAGAACACTCCTGCCCCGGAGACGATCGGACAGTTTGTTCAGCGCTATCCACACGACTCGTAGCTCCAGCCAATTGATGTGGTATTCTCTGAAAGTGGGGGCCATTTGCTCTTCCACATCTGGTGTTGGCAATGTATGCCCCATCCCCCGTGGGATGCATCTGTCTGGAGCTCTATTTCCGGGGGTGGGGGATGGAAGGGTGTGCCCTCGTTTGGGATCTGCGAGTTGGTCCACCAGGAGAGGGAGGAGAGAGCAGCTTGGGAGACGTTCATTTTTAGCCTGAGGAAATCTCCTCCGTTTGAGGGCCCTCTTTACCTGTCTCTGGAACGGTTTGTGGTGCAAACGGCCCAGGGGGACCGTACGCTCTGTGGCTACTAACAGACCTAGCAGGGACTCCATGGGACGTAGTCTTACCTCTTTTCCCGCGCGAATCCCCTGTATGCCCTGTGCAATCTTTTGCTGTCTTTCTGCCGTGGGGAAGGCTCTTGCACTTACCAGATTCCATCTTTCCCCCAGAAAGACGATGTCCTGTTTGGGTGTTAACTCCGATTTGGGGAGATTGACCACTAAACCTACCTGTAAGGCTTTGTGTACCAGTGCTAGGGTCTGGCGGAGGGCCGTGTCTCTGTCTGCGTGTGCCAGAAACCAATCGTCCAGGTACTAGAACACCAGCATCCCTTCTAACCGGGCCCATGCTTTGAGTACTCTCATTATTTTCGAAAATACGTACGGGGCCGTGGACAGGCCGAAAGGAAGTGCCCGAAACCAGAACCGCTTTGGGCCTATTTGGAAGGCTAGGAATTTTCTGGCTGACCGGTGCATTGGAATATGGAGGTAAGCGTCTGACAGATCTATGGATGTGCCCCAGATCCCTTCCTGCAAGCTTTCTTTTATAACTTGGGCGGTGTCCATCTGAAAGAGCATTTCTTGTAGGGCTATATCCCTTTCCGAGTCCCGTGGGTATGCGGTGACTAGGCACTGGGGGGGCTCTGTCGGCCAATGGAATAGATGGTTGAAGGCCCCTCGCATCTCGCTTGAAGGGTAGGGGGTAACCGACCTTCAACCACCTGACCACACGGCGGGGGGCTTCCATTTCCTCCCATTTTTGCCAAAATTTGCCTAGTCTTCCTCATACGGGTAAGGATGCGTTTGAGGCTAGCAAATTTTCTCAGTTTTCTAAGCTTAGTAAAGGAGACCAGGGAGTCTCTGGGCGGTACTTTGATTGGCTGCTACCTGTTAGGTTGCGAAGACTGCCCCTCCGTCTTGGTGTTGTTGTTTGGCTTCTGCTTCTTGGGAGGGGGTGGATGTGACTGCGTGCTGGGTCTTGCTTGTTCAGCAGGCTGTTTGTACGTCCTCTTGCGCTTCGGTGGGTGCCGAAAATACGCCCTTGACATACGGGACATAAGTGCATAGTCCTGTGAGAGAGAGCGGCTCTCTTGATTCACGCGTTCAACTTCAGCCGGGGGAAAAAGTTCCTTTTGCACGAGGATGGGAGCATGGCGCAAATCTCTCAGCCCCTTCACACTCGACCAACAGTGCTGTAAAAACGCGTCCCGTCGGAGAAAGACCATGGATGTCATGAGGAAGGTGGACAGTTTGACTACGTCTCTGGTCGCTAGATCGAGGCATTCCAGAAGTTTAAAGGCCACCGGATCATCGAGGTGTAGGTCCTCCCATCGTGTCTTCAAGGCTTTCAGGGTGTGGTCCTGAAAAGATATGATGTTGAGTATGTGCCGGGAGGAAGCCTCGATGGTCTTTGCGTCCTTTTCTACTAATGGGATATCCGAATCGCTCCTGACAGAAGGCATCCAAACTGTCCTCTTTGCTGGTTGTTCGAGTGCATCCAGGGATATAAGATCATCAGAAGACCTATACGGGCCCGGTCTCACAGCACAGTGCTTGGAGGTGTGAAAGCGTGAGAGAGTGCGGCCTTCGCTCGCGTCTAACTTCTTAAATTCTTTGGAGCGGACTGTGATGGCGTTGGCAATCCCTTCACTGGTAGAAAGCGCTATGAAGGAGTCCTGTTGAGGTAACACTGACTGTGAGGTCATCCTTATTGGGGAATCGTCCTTGTCGAGGCCTGGAGACCCAAAGGTGACGTTAGCTAGCCGAGCAATTTCCTTGACAGCATCCCTGAATGGCACATCCTCGGGGGCTATGGTGGATGGAGTTCCCGAGGGTGTGGGATCCTCACTGCGGGGGGTGAGGTCCGGCGGAGAGGGAGTCCTGATAGGGCGTCTCCCTGCTGCTGCAGGGTCTTTCTAGAGCCTCTGACCACTGCCTGGGGATCTGATACAATCCATCTCCCGTAGAGGGAGGCGAAATTGGGCAGAGAGAGGGATCTCTTCTATTGCTTCATCTGACTCCTCACCCTCAGACTCCTGATCTCCGGAGTTCCGCCTACTATCCTCTTCTGGCCCTTTTGCGTTTTGGTCGGCCAGTACTTCCCCTGCCAGTGTGCAGATTTCCCGTTCTCTGTTGAGAGGGACGGATAAGAGGGGCGATGTGACCGATTGCAGGTCATCATCGTCCTCTGAGATCAGTCTCGAGGCTTTCCCGACGGTGGCATCTCTGAAGAGTCCTCATCGCTGTCTGAGCCTGACTCTGCCTGTGCATCCTGTTGTGCGAGTAGAGGGGGTGGCTGCGGGGTGTAAGGGCTGTCCTCTGGTGGGGGGCGCGAGACAGTGGCCGACGGTTTACGGCGTTTTCGCGGTATCGGAGAGGATTCTCGAGCTTGTAGACGCAATTGTAACTCTTGTAGTTGCTTTTGCATTTGGGTCTGCAGGGCTAAAAAGGTCGAAAATTCCCCTGGCAGGTTCGGTGTCTGGGTAGGGGGAGACAGTTCAAGTTGGGCTGGGATCCCCAACTGGCCGGCTGGTGCTGTAAACGAAGATCCCGAAGCCGTATGAGTTACCGTCACTAGCTCCGGAGACTGGGACTTCGGCTTGGCATCCGTAACTGCAGGTGTGACCGTTGTGGAGGGGGTAGACGCTGCCCAGGCCCTCCGAAGTGTCTCTCGTTCCCCTCCTTCGGGGATATCCACCTCAGCCACTGTCTCTGAAAAGGCCCTGGCCTTGGATTTCTTCGCTTTTTTGCTCGATGGAGCTGCGTCAGATTCTGACCCTAAGTCTATCCTAACCGGGGTGGAGACTTGGTCCAGGATAACTGAACTGGCTTTCCTCATTGTCTCTTCAACAAAGCCTGAGGAGATGAAGGGGGTAGAGGAGAGAAACCTGCGACGATTCCGTCTACGGTCGTTACGTGCCCTGTTTTTATAAATCCCCTTCCAGTCGTCCGATGTAAGGTCCTAACACTCTGAGCAAGTATTGAGTTCGTCACAGAGAGGCAAGCCGCTGTTTCACCGGCACCGATCGCAAATCGTATGCGGATTCCTCGCAGAAAGGTGATGGGAGCACTGTAGCAGCTTGGGGGCGAACGCAGAGTGGCTTCTGTCATATCTGAAAGACAAGCAGAGAAGAAGCCATAAGTAAATGCAAAATAATTCTGCACGAATGATTAAATGCATAGCAACACTGAAGGTACTATAGTGAACTTAACAAGTGACCGGGCGTTCTTCTTTTTTTTATAACAGAACAAAGTTCTGTTTTTCTCTGACTGAAATAAATGCTTTTAGGCGTTTTCTGGCCCTTTCCCGAGCGAAAAAACAGGAAGGGGACCACAATGGGCGCAATTTCGGAGCCCCAGTACCATGATCCCGACATGGGCCTTAGTCCCGTGACCAGAATGGGTCTCGGGCAGTCCGCTCCCAACATGGGCCTCGGTACTTAGTCCCATGCCCGTAACGGTCCTTGGTCATGGTAAACCCGCTATGGGCCTACGTCCCCGGTACCGTGACCACGAAGGGATTTATGGGGGGGGGGGGGGGTAGCGAAATGGCTACTGTCCGTCACGACATCTCCAATCCCATAGCCCCATGGCTGAAATGGGATCGGAGTACCGCGTACGGTACAGAGGTACCCATAACGGTCCTCCGGCGGTCCTAAGCTAGGCTTCGAAGCCGGAGACGCCAGAAAACACCACTAGAAAGCGCCAAAAAGCATTTTCTTGCCTGAACTGAGATCAGAGCTACGTCCATCGCTAACAGACGTCTGACCAGTTCCAAGGAGCGCTAGCCAAAACCGTGACTGGCCATTCAGTGATGGAGCAGACACAGGGTAAGGCTTTGAGTCTGAGCAGGCACAGCAGACTGAAAAGACTCAAGAAACTCTCCGGCGATGTGTGCTGGAAACTAGAGAACAACTCGATCCTGTAGCCTCGGGTGGAGAAGAGAGGCACACTTCTCGGGACTGAGTAAAGGTGTCACCGTTCCGTGTAAACTCAACAACTACCTGACCGAAGTACAAGATGCCAAAATTCTTGCTTGATCGTGGGCTAATTTTATCCAAAGTACCACATGAGCAAAATTAGTCTGTTAGTTATAAAATAAAACTATCAAAAGCAAATTCGCACCTTGAACTAGTTCCGTTTTTCCTAAAAAATTGCGGAGCTCACAGAATGGCGTGTGTTGACAACGTCACACTTAAAGGGAATGATTGACATCTTCAATGACGTAGCACTTTGTGTTACCTGCATTCTCATTGGTCGGCTGGATGAAAGGCGGGATAGGGTTCATTCTATCTGCGAGAAAAAGTTTCTTTCTATTGTGTGGTAAATACATCCAAAGGGAAACCCATCTAAAAGTGGAGATAAGCGAATTCTAAGCTTTTGCGAAGTAAAAGAGAAATGTACGGAATTCGAGGAAATTTAAAATCTCCTTGGGACGTTGTTCATATGAAATTGAACCAAATAGGGGATTACGAAGGTAAAATACATCGCTGTAATTTCGACAGAAACACAAGTGTTTAATTTTTTCTGACTTTTCTGTCAAGACTTGCACATACTTGCAGTGATGAGGCAAGTGTATCTGGATTCATTTACTTTCGAGAAAAGAAAACAATAAAATGGAAACGGAAACTAAGTTGAAAATGACATCGCATTAGCAACGCTTGGGCAACATTCGAAACCATATGCCAATGTTTTGTCTGTACTTTTTTTTGCGTTGCAAGTATCATTTGTGAGCTGGTATTACTTTATGATTGCCGTTTTTTATTGTTTATCTATTTATTTGTTTATTGTTTCGTGGGTTTGTTTGTATATATAGCCGAGATACTAAGAGATACTGTAAGCTGAGATGACACTACTTAACCTTGAGATTTATTTGATTTTCACTATATTCTTAGCCGCAATCTGCATCGCTGGGTTATATGCACAGATCCCACCCGCTCTCCTACTGTGACATCACCATATGACAGATCCCACCTGCTCCGCCAATCGTAATATTACAATATGTACAGATCCCACCCACCCAATCTTCTGTAATGTTATCATGCGCACAAATCCCACCCACCCCATCTACTGTAATGTTATCATACGCACAAATCCCACCCATCCCATCTACTGTAATGTTATCATACGCACAAATCCCACCCATCCAATCTACTGTAATGTTATCATACGCACAAATCCCACCCATCCAATCTACTATAATATTACCATATACACAAAGAATCCACCTACCCCGCCTCCTGTAACATCGAGATATTCACACATCCCACATATCTTCGCCTACTGTAACATCACCATATTCATAGATGTCACCCGACCAAGCTACTGTACATTACCATGCGCACAGATCCCACCCAACCGACCTACTGTAACATTACCATATGCACAGATCCCACCCAACCCACCTACTGTAACATTACCATATGCACAGATCCCACCAACCCACCTACTGTAACATCAGCATATGCACAAATCACACCCAACCCACCTACTGTAACATCACCATATGCACAGATCCCACCCATCCCACCTACTGTAACATCACCATATGCACAGATCCCACTCATCCCACCTACTGTAACATTATCATATGCACAGATCCTACCCATCCAACCTACTGTAACATCACCATATGTATACATCTCACCCATTCTGCCAACTCTAACATCTCCATATGAACAGGTTCCACCCAACCCCCATTGTAATATCACCACATGCACAGATCCCACTCAACCCACCTACTGTACATTACCATATCACAGATCCTACCCATCCCCACATACTGTAACATCACCATATGCACAGATCCCACACAACCCACCTACTGTAACATCACCATATGCACAGATCCCATCCAACCCACCTACTGTAACATCAACATATGCACAAATCCCACATATCCCACCTCCTGTAACATCACCATATGCACAGATCTCACCCAACCCACCTACTGTAACATCACCATATGCACAGATTTTACCCAACCCACCTACTGTAACATCACCATATGGACAGATCCCACCCAACCCACCTACTGTAACATCACCATATGCACACATCCCACCCAACCCACCCACTGTAACATCACCATATGCACGGATCCCACCCAACCCACCTACTGTAACATCACGATATGCACAGATCCAACCCAACCCACCTACTGTAACATCACCATATGCACAGATCCCACATATCCCACCTACTGTAACATCACCATATGCAAAGATCCCACCCAACCCACCTACTGTAACATCACCATATGCACAGATTTAACCCAACCCACCTACTGTAACATCACCATATGGACAGATCCCATCCAACCCACCTACTGTAACATCACCATATGCACAGATCCCACCTATCCCACCTACTGTAACATCACCATATGCACAGATCCCACCCAACCCACCTACTGTAACATCACCATATGCACAGATCCCACCTATTCCACCTACTGTAACATCACCATATGCATACATCTCACCCATTTTGCCAACACTAACATAACCACAGGAACAGTTTCCACACACCCCTATTGTAATATCACCACATGCACAGATCCCATCCAACCCACCTACTGTAACATCACCATATGCACAGATCCAACCCAACCCACCTACTGTAACATCACCATTTGCACGGATCCAACCCAGCCCACCTACTGTCACATCACTATATGCACACATCTCACCCATTTTGCCAAATCTAGCATCTCCATATGAACAGGTTACACACACCCCCTATTGTTATATCACCACATGCACAGATCCCATCCAACCCACCTACTGTAACATCACCATATGCACAGATCCCACCCAACCCACCTACTGTAACATCACCATATGCATACATCTCACCCATTTTGCCAACTCTAACATCACCACAGGAACAGGTTCCACACACCCCTATTGTAATATCACCACATGCACAGATCCCACCCAACCCACCTACTGTAACATCACCATATGCACAGATTCAACCCATCCCACCTACTGTAACATCACCATATGGACAGATCCCATCCAACCCACCTACTGTAACATCACCATATGCACAGATCCCACCTATCCCACCTACTGTAACATCACCATATGCACAGATCCCACCCAACCCACCTACTGTAACATCACCATATGCACAGATCCCACCTGTTCCACCTACTGAAACATCACCATATGCATACATCTCACCCATTTTGCCAACTCTAACATCACGACAGGAACAGGTTCCACACACCCCTATTGTAATATCACCACATGCACAGATCCCATCCAACCCACCTACTGTAACATCACCATATGCACAGATCCAACCCAACCCACCTACTGTAACATCACCATTTGCACAGATCCAACCCAGCCCACCTGCTGTCACATCACTATATGCACACATCTCACCCATTTTGCCAACTCTAGCATCTCCATATGAACAGGTTACACACACCCCCTATTGTAATATCACCACATGCACAGATCCCATCCAACCCACCTACTGTAACATCACCATATGCACAGATCCCACCCAACCCACCTACTGTAACATCACCATATGCACAGATCCAGCCCAACCCACCTACTGTAACATCACCATATGCACAGATCCCACACATCCCACCTACTGTAACATCACTATATGTACAGATCCCACCCAACCCACCTACTGTAACATCACCATATGCACAGATTTTACCCATCCCACCTACTGTAACATCACCATATGGACAGATCCCACCCAACCCACCTACTGTAACATCACCATATGCACAGATCCCACCCAACCCACCTACTGTAACATCACCATATGCACAGATCCCACCTATTCCACCTACTGTAACATCACCATATGCATACATCTCACCCATTTTGCCAACTCTAACATCACCACAGGAACAGGTTCCACAAACCCCCTATTGTAATATCACCACATGCACAGATCCCATCCAACCCACCTACTGTAACATCACCATATGCACAGATCCAACCCAACCCACCTACTGTAACATCACCATTTGCGCAGATCCAACCCAGCCAACCTACTGTCACATTACTATATGCACACATCTCACCCATTTTGCCAACTCTAGCATCTCCATATGAACAGGTTACACACACCCCCTATTGTAATATCACCACATGCACAGATCCCATCCAACCCACCTACTGTAACATCACCATATGCACAGATCCAACCCAACCCACCTACTGTAACATCACCATTTGCACAGATCCAACCCAGCCAACCTACTGTCACATCACTATATGCACACATCTCACCCATTTTGCCAACTCTAGCATCTCCATATGAACAGGTTCCACACACCCCCTATTGTAAGGTCACTATATGCACAGATCCCAAGCCACAAATTTTTGCCGTGATGAAATATAAAAAAAGTTTCGTCTTTAACAACAACAGCTCGGTTTTGATTCGGAAACGAAGCACCAACAAATAAATCCTCCTCCAGCAGGAAATGTTACCGTGCTGTATGCGAATTTACGTGACATCATTGTGCATTTTGCTGCTTTTTTCTGCTTTCTTGTTTTTGTTTTTTTTTTGCGCCCGATGTTGCATGCGTAGAATAACCCAAATTAGGCTTGAAGACTATCACGATGAACCTTAAACAAGAAGTCACATTGATACTACCCCCTACATACATGCCGAAGCTCTGCATAGATTGCGCCCTCTCGTGTGACGTAGCTACTGGTTGCTCTCATCAATTCAAAATTTCTATTAGATTGGTGCTCAGTTTTTCAAACTTTTTGCATCTTTAAAATTTTTGCAAAAATAAAAAATAACCCTGGACACACAGCTATACTGTATTTCTTATATGCCAGGGAAGAATTGAATACCTTGAACGGTTATTGGGGTATGGCCCGGGCTAAAACTGTCTGCAGAAAACGTACAGACGGACGGCTCGACCGGAATGCTATAACCCACACTAGGCATCAGTGGGGAACTAAAATCGAATTCATCCAAATACAACAAAACCCTTCGTGTTGTTCTTACAGGCTCTATATAGTCGCTACTCTGTTGAAAAAAAAACACGATGTGCAAAAATAATTCACCATGCATTGAACAAAACGATTGGTATTGTAAACTAATTGCTCCCGACGAGACAGCTGGATCTCCTCGCCTGCACGAGATACGATAATTGTTAAGTGTACACTCCCCCCCCCCCTCTCTCTCCCCTTCCTCTTCCATAAAAAAGATACATAAAATCTCGTTTTACAAGAAACAAGACCATTGTATGGGACTGAACTGATTCTAAGTTGACATGAATAGTTCTAGCACGCACAAGAAAAAAGAGATATCCAGGGTATCACAAACCTGGGGTTTATGCAGAACAGAGTACATGCACCACTGAAAAGCACGAGAAGAAGAATATCACTCCGCCACTTAACTTAATTACTGTACAGTCTTTTGCTATGTGTCACTGATTACCGGCTTCCTCAAAAAGAGACTTAGCCTACAGATTGAACTGGGCAGAATTGAGCCCTTCCGGTCTGCCATGATATCCTCATTTGATATCCTCATTTGACTGCGCGATCTACAACGGTATCTCGGAAACAGGATCATCAGTTGGCCTGAGCAAACTTGATCCGATTTCCAGGGTAGTTCTGTTTGTGGGGCATTTCATAACATAAAGTGCTCCCTTTGTCAGGTGGGAAGGGGGTAGGGAGCAGGTAGCATTCAGAGGTTGCCCTGTTCTTGTATGTGGAAGGCGGTGGTAATATCCCGCGGCTGCCTTGTTTTTGTGTGTGGGAGGGGGAGGGTAGCATCCCGCGGTTGCTCTGAAAAAGGCTGCAGCAGAATGGGGGGGGGGGGGGCACACGTGTATGGGGTGACGAGGTCTCGGTGAATCCGCAAATGTTTTTGACCTCAGCGGTCAAGGTCAAATTGAGGTCAAAGTTATTTTTTCCATAAAATTGTTTCCAGAAAAGTCTTTCTAGCGTTTGAGTCAGTGGAGCATTATATTTCTTACACTTATAGCTGATCATCGGGTCTCTGTGAAACCGCAAATATTTTTTACTTTGACCTAGAGATAGAGCGATTTTGAACTCACTTTCCACCCTTTGGACCATAACAACCTTAAATAGGAAGTGCTTTGCTGACCTTGAACTTTGGGTCACGGTCAAGGTCAAAAAGCGGTGCGGGGTGACGGTTAGCTCAGTTGGTAGAACGTTTGTCCTCATCACGCGCATTTTCAAGCCCTTGTACTTCATATTCTGAAACCTTTTCTTGAAATTTGGCATCATATTTATCGTGGACTTCTTGGACCATATCATATCAGACAGAGTCTATTTCTGATTCACTGTCTGAACTGCTGTCACCATCACCCTCACCACAATGTTCCATATGTTTAAACAAAGCTTCTTGACTGCTGTATAATGCACCACATTCTTTACAAGCATGTGCATTCTTTTCAGTCATGTTGACGCTTTGACTTTCCATAGAAGACTCATCCAAAGTTTCAGTAATAGGTAGTTTTACAGGGTTTTCCATATCTATCTCCAATTCTCCTTCTAAAGTGTGACCATCCTTTAAGTGCCTTAGTAGGGTGAAAACGGGGCTTCTACCGCACTTTGTGACGTCATACTGTCTGGAAGTGACGTCATAGCGTCTGGACCGGAAGTGCTGTCTAGACCGGAAGTGACGTCATCATGTCTGGACCGGAAGTCATGATAAGCGTTAGGATAGGCGCGACCATCTGTGACGTCATCATGACGTCATACTGAGATGATGCTGTCTGGAGCGAAAGTGGTTTGGCCGAGTCAATCAACATGAAGCCAAAGAACTCGACCTGTCAATCAGTGTAACCATGGCAACAGACCCTAAAAAGGTCGACAACCCCCCCCCCCCCAGGACATACTATGTACCGACCCCCCCCCCAGGACATACTATGTACCGACCCCCCCCCCCAGGACATACTATGTACCGACCCCCCCCCCCCCCCGGACATACTATGTACCGACCCCCCCCCCCCAGGACATACTATGTACCGACCCCCCCCCCCCGGACATACTATGTACCGACCCCCCCCCCCCCCCCTAGGCGAGCAACATTCTGTCAAGTCAGCTTCAGTTCCATCAGAGGGGTATATAAGGGATGAGCATACAGCAGTGACAGTCATTTCGGTGAGTGGAGCAAGGAAGTACAAGTTGTAGAACTACAATTGGATCACATCAGATCAAGGGATGGCATCCAGTGACAACTGTACAAGTTGTAGAACTACAATTGGATCACATCAGATCAAGGGATGGCATCCAGCCTTAGTTACCTTAGTTACACCTTGGTTACGCCTTAGTTACCTTAGTTACACCTTAGTTACGCCTTAGTTACACCTTGGTTACCTTAGTTACGCCTTGGTTACAGTGGTTACACCTTAGTTACGCCTTAGTTACCTTAGTTACACCTTAGTTACGCCTTAGTTACACCTTGGTTACCTTAGTTACACCTTAGTTACACCTTGGTTACACCTTGGTTACACCTTGGTTACGCCTTAGTTACGCCTTAGTTACCTTAGTTACACCTTGGTTACGCCTTAGTTACCTTAGTTGCACCTTAGTTACGCCTTAGTTACACCTTGGTTACCTTAGTTACGCCTTGGTTACAGTGGTTACACCTTAGTTACGCCTTAGTTACCTTAGTTACACCTTAGTTACGCCTTAGTTACACCTTGGTTACCTTAGTTACGCCTTGGTTACAGTGGTTACACCTTAGTTACGCCTTAGTTACCTTAGTTACACCTTAGTTACGCCTTAGTTACACCTTGGTTACCTTAGTTACACCTTAGTTACCGTGGTTACACCTTGGTTACACCTTGGTTACGCCTTAGTTACCTTAGTTACGCCTTAGTTACCTTAGTTACACCTTAGTTACGCCTTAGTTACACCTTGGTTACCTTAGTTACACCTTAGTTACCGTGGTTACACCTTGGTTACGCCTTAGTTACCTTAGTTACGCCTTGGTTACGCCTTAGTTACCTTAGTTACACCTTGGTTACGCCTTAGTTACCTTAGTTACACCTTGGTTACGCCTTAGTTACACCTTGGTTACCTTAGTTACGCCTTGGTTACAGTGGTTACACCTTAGTTACGCCTTAGCTACCTAAGTTACGCCTTGGTTACAGTGGTTACACCTTAGTTACGCCTTAGTTACCTTAGTTACACCTTAGTTACGCCTTAGTTACACCTTGGTTACCTTAGTTACACCTTAGTTACCGTGGTTACACCTTGGTTACGCCTTAGTTACCTTAGTTACGCCTTGGTTACGCCTTAGTTACCTTAGTTACACCTTGGTTACGCCTTAGTTACCTTAGTTACACCTTAGTTACGCCTTAGTTACACCTTGGTTACCTTAGTTACGCCTTGGTTACAGTGGTTACACCTTAGTTACGCCTTAGTTACCTTAGTTACACCTTGGTTACGCCTTAGTTACACCTTGGTTACCTTAGTTACACCTTAGTTACCGTGGTTACACCTTGGTTACACCTTGGTTACGCCTTAGTTACCTTAGTTACGCCTTAGTTACACCTTGGTTACCTTAGAAGTAGTATAAAAGCATGAGTGAAACATGTCAACTAGTCAACTAGTAATACATTGTGTGACGAGAAAAGACTTCACAATGTCAGCATTACTTCTTGACAGATGTATGACTATGGACGACGTCTTCAAAGTGAATTATACTAACTATGTGTTTTCAAAGCTTCCTACTTTTGAATGGGATTGGATGCAGCAAGTGAAGAATTTACATCTGCATTGGGAAGCTGTCGGAAAGACTATTCCAAGTGATTTCATCGACTCGTTTCTGCGTGACTTTGAAGATCTACATATACTATCAACTTATAACATTGATTTAACATTTATCATATCAACTTACGACATTGATTCAGCATTTATCAACGCGAATACAATTTGGGCAGAGGAGCTCATGTTAGTTGTAGCTGCAAGAATCATTTTACTTTATGATGATGATGTTCCATTGACGACGAATGTATCAGACCTTGTTCGATTCAACCATGGACGAGTTGAAGTGAATTCAAACGTTTGCAAGAAGTTTGAAAAGCTTGACTCAGCAACCAGTTGGGTATAAAAGGGAGTGAACTCAGCAGAGTGGAGTCATTTCTCTGATTACATGGAAGTAGCATAAAAGCATGAGTATTGAATAAGTTTGAACAAGTTACACACCATATACCATCAAAGTTATATAAAAGGAAGAGTGACGAGAAAATACTTCACAATGTCGGCATTACTTCTTGACAGATGTATGACTATGGATGACGTCTTCAAAGTGAACTATATTGACTATGTGTTTTCAAAGCTTCCTGCTTTTGAATCGGATTGGATGCTGCAAGTGAAGAATTTACATCTGCATTGGGAAGCTGTTGGAAAGACCATTCCAAGAGATCGTTTCATCCGCTCGTTTCTACATGAATGTGAAGAACTGCATTTACTATCAACTTACAACATTGATTTAGCATTTATCAACGCGAATACAATTTGGGCAACTGACCTCATGTTAGTTGTAGCTACTAGAATTATTCTACATTATGATGACGATGTTCCAAATAATGTATCAGACCTTGTTCGATTCAACCATGGACGAGTTGAAGTGAATTCAAACGTTTGCAAGAAGTTTGAAAAGCTTGACTCAGCAGATAGTTGGGTATAAAAGGGAGTGAACTCAGCAGAGTGAAGTCATTTCTCAGCAGACAGTTGGAGGGGAGTGGATCATCAATACATTGTTGCAGCCATGGAGAACAAGACAAGCAGCTTTAAAATTAGTGCAAACTTAACCATTACTGTGGAGTATGGAGAATATGGGCCATTTCTACGCATCACACGTGGAGAGAGATGGTGTGCTTATTCACCATCTTTGTGGAAGATTGTGTGCCAGAGCTTGAAAAATTTACGCGACATTGGCTTCAAACTATACTTAACGCAAACGAAGTGGCTTGAAGTCATTTCATACTTGGATATGCGCTATGTGAGTTTTGTGCGCACGTCACGGTTTGAAGGGAAAGAATACACACATCACATCAACATGAATGATGGTGAATGGGAGACACTGCTTCAGGAGATGGACAACATCAACTCAGCCCTATCACCATGTGAGGAATGTCATGACAAGAAAACGATCATCAAGCTGCAAAAGGATGGTCGGATGAAGGTGTCAAAGCTATCCAAGAAAAGGCTGGCTGAAGTTCAGTTGGAGAACATGAATGTGCAAAATCAACTTGGACTTACCTGCGACTATTGTGGTGCTTGTGGATATGTGGAGGATTATCATTGCCACTGCCACAAGTATAATTGCAAGTTGTGTGAACCAAACAACTTCTGCGGCAAGTGTGGAGTACTTAAAGTCAGTGAAGCAAAGTAAAAAGCTCACAAGACACACTGAATCAAGATGGATGCATGTTTTAAAAATGCTTATACTGACTTGATGATTGCTAAACTTGCTTGCTATGGCACTCCAGACTATCAACTTTATCATTTGGATGCTTTTTGGGATGTTGTACATCATAGTCTTGATGTGATTGAACTGCATTCAAGATTTCTTGGAGAATGTTATAAAATTGGAATAGAAGAAGATCCTGACTTTGACTTTGATTCTGCACTTTATTCTGCTCGTACTGATGTGGAAGTATATTTCACCGTAGTGGATCATTTGAGAGATTGTTGTAAAGAAGAAGAGGAAACCGAGCAGCTTTATCAGGTAAGTTATAAAAACCTTTTAATCATCTTTGTAACAACATAGTGAATTGATAACAATGTTTTTCTTACTAGCAAATTTAGTTTTATGTGAGTGGTTTCAACGTAAGCAAAGAAGGAACATGATAGAAGAGGCAGCAACTATATTGAAATATATTTTATTACAGGAAGAAACCGACATGTCAGAATAAAGAAGCAAAGTCAACATGGAGAATCTTGTGCTATTCAGCGGTCATAAGGACGTTCTTTCAAACATGTTTCCAACACGACTTGAAAAGTATGGACATGTGTTCAACTCAAGTGAAGCTTTGTATCAATATGAGAAAGCAGTGTTTCATCACCGTCAAGATATTGCTTCAGCCATTGTGTCATCCAGAAATGGATATGAAGCAAAACGTATTGCTAAAGGGATAAAGCCATGTCCGTTATGGCATACAGTAAAGAGAAGTAAAATGCAAGATGTTTTACAAGTCAAATGGAATCAGTGTGTATTGTTTCGCAACAAGTTGAAAGAATGTAAAGACAAAACTTTAGTTGAAGCAACGTATGATCATTGGTGGGGAGCTGGTGTGAAACAAGTGTCATCTGGATATCCTGGTCAGAATATTATGGGAAAGTTGTTAGAACTGTTGTGTGAGACTTGATGTGCAGACGTGTGAACATGGAGAAGTGTGTTAAGTGAACAGCAACTGGAAAAAAACTTGCTGAACTTGACAGACTTGCATTGCCGGAGCAGCATAACCTGACAGACTTGTGCTGCATTGATTCAAGACTCACAAGACTGCATAATGGCGGACATGACACTGAGACAATATATTGTGCAAAAAGCTTATTGTGAAGAAATGTTATCCGCTGTAAAAAAGTTTGCTTATTTAGTCTGTCCTGCTTGCCAACTTGAAGAGTGTTCAGAACATACTTGTCATACTGCATGTGTTTATACATATTGGAATGAAGCTAAATATTATATTCATTTAGATAAAGTGTTAGATAATGCAAATCAACGTTGTGAGAAATATGGTGTAGATGCTATTACATTGGATGAACTCAGTCATTGGTTAATGTTCATTGAAGACCAATGGTCTCCAGTGATTCATACCATTGTATCTATACTTGATTTGTAAATACATGTTAGTTATAAATACATGTTAGTTATAAATACATGTTAGTTAAGTTACTATATTAGTTAAGTGATGTTGGTTGAGTTATAAAATAAAAGCTGTTCTGTTGAGAAGGTGGTTTTCATTCGGTGTGACCATGTCGACGTGGAAAGACTACTTGACCAATATTTACTTCAAACCTGGACAGCCTGGAGCATTTGCTGGTCCTTACAAACTGTATCACATCTTACGAAAACATAATCAACCAGTCACACATTCACAAGTGAAGAAATGGCTACAGGATCAAGATGCTTTCAGTTTACTCCAACCTGTCAAATACAGGTTCAAAAGACAACGTGTGATTACACGTGGCATTGATGATATGTGGGATATTGATTTGGCAGACATGGGAAACATAGCTCCCTATAATGATGACATACGCTTTTTACTCATTGTCATTGATGTGTTTTCCAAATATGTCTGGGTACAGCCAATACCTAATAAATCACATACCAGCGTTATACAAGCTTTCCAAAAGATTTTTCATGACACACGACGAAGACCGCGAACTCTAAGGTCTGATAAAGGAACAGAATTTAAAAACAGATGGGTTAAAGCATTTTTGAAGAAAGAAGGCATTCATGCTTATACCACAAAGAATGAAACCAAAGCCAACTTTGCTGAAAGAGTCATTCGTACTCTGAAGGGAATGATGTATCGGTATTTTCTACATAATCAAACTTACCGTTACTTAGACATTCTTCCAGACTTGGTGTACAATTACAACCATAGACCTCATGGTTCTCTTCCTAATAAATATGCTCCAGCCGAGATTCGTAAAGACAACGAATCAAAAGTGTGGAAGTATATGTATGTCGACAAACTGAAATTGAAACCGAAGAAGAAGAAGAAGTACAAATTTAACATTGGCGATCATGTTCGTATTTCTCACATTAAATATGTGTTTCAACGCGATTATCACATCAAATGGACGCAAGAAGTCTTCATTGTCACACATCGTTGTAAGAAGCAAGGAATACATTTGTATCGTGTGAAAGACTTTTTAGACGAAGATATTGATGGCCATTTCTATGAAGAAGAACTGCAGAAAGTGACCAAAGATATTGAATCTGTGTATAGAATTGAAAAAGTCTTGAAAACACGTAAAAGACGAGGAGGAGGTGTGAAAGAATTATTTGTCAAGTGGTTAGGTTGGCCAAACAAGTTTAACAGTTGGGTGAAAGAAACAGACATTCAACAATGAAGCATCCATTTACATGTTTGGTCTCTGGACCTACAGGCAGTGGCAAAACGTCTCTGGTGAAGGAAATTCTAGAACAAAAGTTAATTCAACCCTCTCCAAAAAACATTTTATGGCTCTATGCAGCAGATCAGCCTTTGTACAAGGGAATGAAAGGCGTGGAATTTTACCAAGGCATTCCAGATGACATTGAAGAGCGTTTTAACCCGAAGAAACCAAACTTACTTATCATTGATGACTTAATGACCAAATGTCATAGTGATGAGCGTATGACACGTCTCTTTAGTGTTGGCAGCAGTCATCAAAATCTAAGCATTATTTTTATTGTGCATAATTTATTCCATCATGGGAAAGAGATGCGAAATATTAGTTTGAATACACATTATATCATTCTGTTTAAAAATCCGAGAGACAGTCAACAAATTAGTACATTGGCGCGGCAAATGTATCCTGGAAGATCTCAATTTCTCATAGAAGCCTATCAAGATGCTACTAGCAAACCTCATGGTTATTTATTCATTGATTTAAAACCAAAGACAAATGATCAACTACGTATTCGTACAGGCATTTTACCAAAAGATACACATTATGTCTATATTGATAAAGCAGTGTATGAACAAGAACCAACTCATTTGACCATTCGCAGTCAAGATGTCTAAACGTATTCGAGCGAACCAGCCGTTTCTTCATTTGCTTGCACGCAGTGGGCCTAAACGACGTAAATCCTTGCTACAGCAAGCTACAAAGGAGGAATTAACAAGCTTGTTTGAAATTTGTTTGAATATATTGCAAGGACATTTACCCTTAAGCTCAAAACGGTTTAAGGAATTTAAACGTGAACGTCATACGCTACGTACTCTAGCAGATAAGAAGATATCCCTTCGACGAAAAAAGAAGTTGATTAATCAGAAAGGAGGATTCATTGGAGTTATTGCTAGATTGGCATTACCTTTGTTAGCCAAACTGCTGCTAAAATGAAACATACGATGAAAATGGTCCTCATTCCTGAATATGAATACAAACTGTTATTAGAAAAGAAGGGTAAAGATGGTGAAATCAAAACGAAAGTGAATAAACTTTTACGTGGGAAGCGAACGCGTGAAAAGGTTATTGAAATGTCTCAACTTCTTGGTCGTCATTTACGAACAAGTCAGTCTAGGCAGCAAAAGCCCTCATCATCATCATCACCACCTGAAAAGCCAGAAAAGCTAGTGTTAAGTCATTTTCAACCTATCTATCATGGAAAAATAACACAACTTTTAGCCGAACTGAAGAAATATGGTACGACATGGTCAGAGAAGAATGAACTTGTGTTGAAAACGGGCGATATTATAGCAAATTCCAACATGGTTGATTTGATGAAAGAAGCATTGGTGGCGACAAGAAGAAAAGAACGAGTCAAACCACATGGCTGGCATCCGTTTATCCAGGAAATTGTTGATGCGAATATTCCAAAAACAATGTTTAGTAAAAAGACCACTCGTGACGACATTACAACAGAAATGAAACAACGTCAACAAAGACAGTTTCCTGAAGGATGGGAAAATTTTTAACATGGCTGAAAGAGCTATGTTGTTGTTGCCAAGAAGATAAACCAACTATTCCTGTAAAAATAAGATGTACAAGCGCGTGTTGTGAAGGAGAAATAAAAGACCATGTGAATGAGGATGAGATTTGGCATACTTGGTTGAATGGCGCGCGCTATCGTGAAGTATATAGACAACGTCAACGCACCTATACCATTTAGTTCCCATCATGGAGTCGACAAGCTTTTACATCACTTTGCCTAGCAATGCGAGTATGACCTATTATCCCAACAACAAGGCTTCGAATTATCAAATTCGTATGCCTCGAACCATTTATCTGAATGGAAAATATGAAGTGGCTTTAGCTGAAATTCAATATCCACATACATGGACAACGATGAGACAGGGCATGGACTACTCTATTCAGTATCGACAAGAACTATTCGATGATCCTATTCTTAGCACTCTCGATATTCCTTATGGGTACTATAGAACCATACAAGAACTATGTGAGGCAGTCAATGAAGAAGCGACTAATGCTCTGAAACTTACAGAAGCTATTCGACTAAAGTATGATAAGATTAGACGACGTGTGTTTCTATTTCTCGATTATGGTTATGAAGTGTCCTTTTCCGCTGGATTAGCTGAGATTTTAGGATTTATCCCAGATCAATGGTATACTGAAACATGTACAGCTGACCATAAAGCGGATGTGAAACAGGGGTTTTATACACTGTATGTGTATTGTAGCATTTGTGAACCACAAGTTGTTGGTGATTATTATGTTCCGTTACTACGTTCTGTTGGCATACAAGGCCATGATGGAGATATTATCATGAAAACGTATGGCGAACCGCATTATGTTCCTGTAAACACATCCAAATTTGACATGATAGAAATGAATATTAAGGACGACACAGGCCATAATGTTCCATTTCAAACTGGAAAGGTGATCTGTAAACTTCATTTTCGACCAAAAGCAATATGAAAGCTTATACACACGATCCGTCTGCATATCGCAACCATTTTCTTCGTCAAGTGGGCGGGGAATTACCAGGATTCAAAGGAGCGCGAATCCAATATGGCGATGGTATTGGTTCAATACTGGGATCATTGGCTCGCAAAGCTATTCCACTACTTAAGGCTGGGGCTAAGATCGTTGCGCCACATCTTAAGAAGGCTGCAAAGAATGTCGCGAAAGATGTGACGGGCCGAGTAGCACAGCGTGTGTTTGGTGGTGGTGATGTACATAAAAAGAGAGTGCAACCGACGAAACGTGCCAGAAGACGAAAAACAGCCAGACGGATAACATCAAAATATCGCAAAGATATCTTTTGAAATCATGTCTCTCATTCATAATCATTCGTGTGAATGTAGTCTTTCTCCATTGGAATGGTTTCACGTACCACCAACGCAAACTGCTGTAGAGAAAAGTTATAATGTTGACTATCAACCACTTACAAGCATTAGAGAAGGCGCTCCAATAGAATTCTACATTCCTGCGAGTACAGAAGAATATCTGGATTTAAAGAACAGCAAACTTCATATTGTATGTCGCATTCTAAAGGCTGATGGAACAGCGTGTGGCGCAGATGATAATGTCTCTTGCATCAATGATGTGTTTAATGGGTTATGGTCTAATATTGAATTGTTTCTGAATGATCGTTTGGTTTCGCATAGCAACAATACTCATGGTTATACCAGCATTATCTCTCATCTCATCCATGATTCGGAAGAAAGTCTGCATTCTGAGCGCTCTATGCGTCTCATGTACAAGGATACTGCTGGGTCAATGAATAGTCATGAGGTGAAAAGACCTAATCATGAACAATATGTATCCGGGTTTCATGTCAATGCCGACGGTGGTGACTTGGCTGAGCAAGGCAATAATGGCTTACATCATCGTTATTTGCATACTCGTCTTAGCCGTGATGTTATGCTCGCAGGTGGTTTAAGGATAGATTTGTTTGAGCAGGATCGTTATCTTCCGAATGGCATCAGTTTGAAATTGCGTTTCCATAGACAAAAAGATGACTATGTATTGATGGCTGTAAATAATACCTATAAGGTAGAAGTGAAAGAGGCATTTTTAACCATTCGCAAAGTGAGGGTGAGTCCAGGTATACAGTTAGGACATGCAGATGCATTGATGAAAAGTCCTGCCAAGATCATCATCACTAGAAAAGAATGTAAAGTCTTAGCCATTCCAGCAGGATTTCAGTCTTTTGTGAAAGATAACATCTTTTTGGGTCAATTACCAAATCGTATTGTCATTGGTCTGGTTCATAATGAAGCTTTTGGTGGATCAGTATTGAGGAATCCATACAATTTTGATCATTTTAATCTGGACTATATGCAACTGTACACGGATGGTGAACCAGTTCTATCCAAACCTCTCAAGCTTGACATTACACAGAACAAATACCTGAACGCTTTTGAAACGCTTTACAAATCGTTTGATCGGTTGAATGGTGAGAAAAGTTCCATTATAAAACGGGAAGATTGGCCTAGAGGTTATGCTTTATTTTCGTTTGACTTAACACCGGATTATGATGGTGATGATCATTTCCCCCTGATCAAGCATGGGAATTTGCGGCTAGAAATGAACTTTGCTAGGGCTTTGCAACCTACAATCAATGTCATTGTCTATGCTGAATTTGACAACATTATTGAGATCAGTGCCAATCGCAGCATCCAATTCGACTACCAGTCATGAACACGAAGCAGATTGATGCCATATTGAGTCATGATGTCATGACCAAAGACTTGTTTCAAGGCGTGTTTGCCATGGACCAGTTACCGTCTTTACAACGCGGCGCCTATGTGATCAACACAGACGATCAAGATGAACCAGGAGAACATTGGGTGGCAGTGTATTATGATAAAGACCCTGTGGAATATTTTGACTCTTATGGACTGTTCCCTCTCGATGATCGTTTAGACATGTTTTTAAGAAATGACTATATGTATAATTCTATATCATTACAAACGCCAATATCATCGTCATGTGGTTTTTATTGTGTATATTATATATTGCATAGAGCTCGAGGTCAGAGTATGTTTGATATTGTGAATATATTAAAAAGAAAGGATGGTGATTTTATTGTAAAGGATTTTGTATATAGACATTATAAACCATTGTTTTATTAATGTTGTTGTTGTTATATTAGTTAAGTTGTAGTTAAGTTGTTGTTATATTAGTTAAGTTGTTGTTGTTGTTATATTAGTTAAGTTGTTGTTATATTAGTTAAGTTGTTGTTGTTAAATAAAACAAACCAAGTTTTCAAACAACTGTCTTGTTTATTGTGTTCTATTTACAAAGTTTACAAACACTATTTACAAACTCTTAACTACAAACGCTATTTACACTATTTACAAATTCTTAACTACAAATTCTATTTACACTATTTACAAACTTTTATTTACACTATTTACAAAGTTATCAAACACTATTTACAAACTCTTAACTACAAATTCTATTTACACTATTTACAAACTCTTAACTACAAAGTCTATTTACACTATTTACAAACTTTTATTTACACTATTTACAAAGTTATCAAACACTATTTACAAACTCTTAACTACAAAGTCTATTTACACTATTTACAAAGTCTATTTACAATCACATTCATTTTTCAATACATTCATCAATGCATGCCATTCATTAGAATCTAAATTGATATAGGTATCATAGACATTACATCCGTGTTTGTAAATGCTATGAAAGCTCACATAACGCACATCACCAAACTTTATCACTTTCACAGTTACATGTTCAGACAGTTTCAGTTCATATCCTTCTTCTAAGTCTATCACGCGCATAGGTTGTGGCAGCTCAATGGATTTGGTACCCCGCATAAGTTGTATTCCATGCTCTTTGAATTCAAGCGTCAGGTTCTTTCCAATCCAATGCTTGCAACAGCGCGTTCCATTCCACGGTGCTGAGGGTGATGATGTCGCAGTCTTCTGTAAGCTCGTCATATTGGCGAAATTGTACAAACACGTCTAGACCGTTCTCAGTCACACGCACTTCTAATTCATTTGAGGCTGCTAGGAGAAAGCCGGGTATTCTCAACTTGTCTAGATGATCCTTCAACACGGATTGGTCATCAAGCGATAGGACGAGATACTGTCCAAAATGTCGTAGCACAATATCATCACATAAGTTTCTCATGTATGAGAATCCATATGTTATGGGTTCATAATCCAACACATAGTCGTCTTCCATCTTTCTTATACTCGGATGATGTCGAACAGTGGATGTTGTATCGCTTCTAGGAATCGTAAGACTGCGCGCCAGTTCTTGATATCAAAGATGATCAAATCTGTATATGGTGTATCTGGCACAACTCCCTTATAATCCTTTGGATAATCCTGTAAAAGATTTCTACAGAATGTCACACGTATGTTAGAATCATATTCAGCCACCGTCACTTCCACTTTATTTTCAAGTCTACGTTTAAACCCAGGTTCAAGTGGTATGTTTTTAAAGTCTTTCCACACTTCAGGTTTAAACCGATGATAACTTGTCTTAGAATCTAGTATCACTTCATTCCTCTCATTGACAGTAAGGTAAACACCACCGTTCAGCATGAGTGCATTCATGATTGTTACCTTGTTATGACTTGTCGTCTTGTCTGCGAAGCCTTTTATCCACTTCTTTCACCTGCTTCTTCAGCATTTTCCATTCAGGTATTGTCAGCAAGATACCCTTTTTCGTTGGACGGTTTTTTCCAGTCCCCTCATCTCTGAGGTATTTGCGAATGTTTACCACACCTTCATTACTTTGTTTCATAATCTTGATATACTTTCCATTGCCTAGAGAAAGCATTCCATCCCACGACTGTGGTGTTGGTGCCGTCGCCGTCGCCGTCTCCACTTTTAATTTCTTGATGGTAGTGTCAGAATGTTTCACATTCATGTCTTTGACTGTATCTGCTAGAGTATCCATATCCGTTGTTGCAGATCTTTTCATGTTGACGCTTCAGTGTTCACACCACAACTGACTCTAAAGTTGAAGTGTCTCCCCCCTTATATACTGTAATGCCCATGCGCCAAAGTGGAATAGCCATCACTCATCACATATCGCTTGTCATCAAAGGGAGAGAGAGCCACTTTCCTCAACTTCTCCGAGAAGATCTGGTGGTTATGACTTCGAATGATGTGTCCTGTAGTCATCGTTTGCGTTTGGTTGAACAAACTGTCTCTATACTGCTGATGTTTCATCCGTCTTTGACACGCGCGAGTGATGCCTTTGGCCGTACGTTTTTCTTTCCCACCATACATCATACTATACATTTTCGGCCGAAGTCCAACAAACTCTTCAATGGGAATGCCCGCCGTCTCATCTTTCATTTTCCCAAGCACTTTCTTGTTCACGTTGGAATGTAGGAAATGATCTGGCGGATAGTCACTTGTGTCGAACAAGTCAGCATCTTCCTGCATGTCTTTGTATATATCTTCCGTTTCTATGTCATAACATAGACTGTCGGTGTCGCTGAACAAGAGTTTGGCGTTGGGATACTTGGTCATGATGTAGTTGTAATGAAAGTGGAACATGAGCACCTTGCTGAGGTCGAGAATGGTGAACCCAACTTGAATGGGTTTATCCAGAAGCAGATCCACTTTGCGTAAATGTACCGCGGTCAAATCTTCGTTGAAAATTCTAAATTTGTGGAAGGAAGGTTTGGCTACAAGTTTCTTGAACCGCTTTTCCTGGTGAACAAGTTCCACATTCATGCGCTTTCTTACATTTTCCATGGTTTTGCCAAACACAGAGTTGTTCATCAGTTTGAAGAAGTCTTTCTCAAACGGGTTCTTGGCCAACTTTCTCTTTTCCGTGTTCAAGGAGATGTATTTTGCCAACCATTTGCTCTGTGCAAACATGATGGCACGATGCACCTTCGTGACTTTCAATCCCAGTGAGACATATTGCTGTAAATTTCTATAATGAAGCACATATTTCTTCTTGTCGCATAAGTTGGGAATGAGCTTTTCACTAGGGTTGCCTTTCATGTTTAGATCTTTCCGTAGCTTCTGACTATGTTTTGATAATTCTCCCACTTTCACACATTTCCGTTCTGGAGCCACTGGATAGTGATTATGATGATCATGGATTGAATATGGGTATTCCAAATCCACTTCTAAAATGTATCCAATCTCGTCATCTTCATCCACATCCATAAAGTCAATGGATTCTGGCTCACTCACCCACATAAATCCACTTTCCGGCATGCTTTGCGACATAGCCCAGCCATACAAGTTGTTTGCATCCAGGTAAGTCAAGTAGTTGGTTGGTTTCAAGGGATCGTAATCTGCTACGTAGGGGTTATTTGCTTTCGCATACTTGTGTGTGATGACAGATATTCCTCCACGTAAACCTTGTTCAACCATTTGGTACATGTCAATGTCGTTGATCAATTCCAATTTCACCTTTGTCGCTTTCAACATGGCATCCCACGACAGTCCTGGCGCTGTATAGTAGTGAGCAGGATCCAATTCATACGTGTTGAGACATACGTGACGAAAGTTTTCAAACACGTCAGCCAGCAGCAACACATCTGATTTCAGGTACAAGTCATGGTATTCACCAAATGTAGTACAGTGGAATGTCTCCCACACCTTCTGCGCATGCGCATAATCCTCATCGCTAATGTCTTCTTCACTGAGTAGACTGTAAAACTTGTCCTTGGACGGCAGTTGTGTTTCAGCAAACTTGGATGGCTCATCCACGTAATCATAAGGGTACACTCCCTTTCTCAACAGTAACTCTTGTTGGTCGCTATCGTGAATGTGTGACGTCATGTGATAAAAATTGTCTTTCCCTTCTGCTGCCAGGTTGGAGACCAACTTCTGTAGAGAAGTACTCATGAACTGAAAGCTGTCTGTAAATTTCAGATTGCTCATGGTGAATGCAATATATTTCTCAACGGTGTTGGGAATGACTGTAATCCTTTCGTTTTTGAACTTTCCAATTTCTTCCATGATCAAATGGCTGTCATAGCCTCGTAAATTGTGGAAAAACACAGGAATGATGAAAGAATCTTCAACATCCTGCTGATCTTTTCGAAATCGAAATTGTAAATTGCATTCATTATGTGCAGCTCCGCGGTATTTGCCATTGATATGATCATGATCTCTCACACGATCTGCTCCTAGAGGCTCATGACAAATGTAGCAATCTGTGGCGTTCTTATAATGCTCTTCATCTTCACAAGTCATGACCATTTTCTTTTTCTGCTGTAGACCATGCACAATACGATCACGTTCATATACCATATGGTCTAAAAAGACTTTCACAGCATTATCGCCTCGATATACGACTGGAGCACGTGTATCATACTGGCTGACAACCACGTAGGCAAAGCTGTTTGGACGATGATGTTGATACTTGTCTCCTTCATGCTTTTTCGTGAAGCATTCAAAGTCTGCATAAATGACAAACGGCGCTCGCTGTTGTTTGGCTACATTCTTGAACTTGATGAAAGGTTCCTTGGGGAATGATAAACGTTGTGCACCATGCTTGCCACACACTTCACGATGCTTGTCTAAAAGATCTTGTCGCATAAACCCATGAAGACAGTTGAAACAATAAAATGCTGTAGCCTTATGCTTTGATCGATAAGCCATCAGTCTGCTGAAATTCTTGATGAGGCAGTAATGTCTTGTCTTGTCATTGCTAATCAAAAGCAAATTGATTTCTCTGACGCTGTTGGCGCTGGTGTTTCGACTGAGTTGTATGGGAACAACGACATCATGTTCATATCCAAACACGTTAATGGACACATCATTCTCCTTTTCAAACTTTGGAATGTCTGTAATCGGTGTTGGAAATGTCATACCTTCCACCTTCAATTCGTTCTCAAATGCTTTGTATTGATGTACACGCTGTGGGTCATTGCTTGTTGAAGGGTGAAGGTGAGCCAATACAGACCATAAGAAGCACTTGTTGTCTTTATTCTGAATGTTTAATACACCTTTTGTACTCTGTACTTTCTTCGGCAGTGGGATAAAACTGCTCGCTTCCAGTGGCGCTGACGTAGCTGTATGTACTACAATGAATAATATGTTATCCAACACCCAGCCAGAGCCTTGTCGCTCATGTTCATCAAACCTGGTAAATAATTCTTTATAGGCTTCTGGCAAGTCCTTCTCAATATCTGCTGGATTGTATGCTGCATATGTCGGACTGCTGATGAAGGCATTATCCACTTGTTCTACCATCACGCCTTCAACATTTGGTGTCATTTTCTTGAAGCGTGCATGTACCACAATGTACCATTTCATACCACGGTTTAACGTCTCTAGCAAATGTCTCTTAATTCTATTCTCTTGTTGTCGCATTTCGAGTAGCAAATCTGATCCATCTTCAGGCTCAAACCGTCTTTCCTGCGCGTTTTCACCAAGACTCACTCTTCTCCCTCTCCCTACTTGCACTGTCTTTGGTTCTTTGCATACATGTGTGTCAAACGCATCCATAGATGGAAATATTTTAATGCATTCACAGCAGAGGAACGGATCAGGTCTGATAACACCATCTTGTACCGTCTTTCGTCTCTTGGCTTCAATCTGCTCAACAAGCTCTTCACGAGCACGTTTCAACCTAGCTGGTTTGCATGTGTGTGTCACGAACACTTCCAGAGATGGAAATGTCACATCGCATTCATGACAGTAGACTGTTGCCATCGTTGTTGCTGTTGCTGTTGCTAGAACTGAAATGAAGTAAAATTATACGTTTCACTCTTCCTTTTATACCACTTCAATGGTGTGTTAACTCAGCAGAATGTATCACTAGTTGACTAGTTGACATGTTTCACTCATGCTTTTATACTACTTCCATGTAATCAAAATATGGTGTGTAACTTTGTTCAAAAATTGAATCAAATGGTGAAATTTTCATATAAATCGACCAAGTATAACGAAAGGTATTGTTTTACAAAGTTTCAATTAAGCAAATAACCAAAGTTTGTTTACAAAGTTTGTTTACAAATTTTGTTTATAAAGTTTGTTTATAAAGTTTGTTTATAAAGTTTGTTTACAAAGTTTGTTTACAAAGTTTGTTTACAAAGTTTGTTTACAAATTTTGTTTATAAAGTTTATTTACAAAGTTTGTTTACAAAGTTTGTTTACAAAGTTTGTTTACAAAGTTTATTTATAAAGTTTGTTTATAAAGTTTGTTTACACAGTTTGTTTACAAAGTTTCAATTATGCAAATAACTAAAGTTTGTTTACAAAGTTCACTTTTTATTTATAAAGTTTCAATAAACACTTACCGAAATAGTTGTCACTGGATGCCATCCCTTGATCTGATGTGATCCAATTGTAGTTCTACAACTTGTACTTCCTTGCTCCACTCACCGAAATGACTGTCACTGCTGTATGCTCATCCCTTATATACCCCTCTGATGGAACTGAAGCTGACTTGACAGAATGTTGCTCGCCTAGGGGGGGGGGGGGGGTCGGTACATAGTATGTCCTGGGGGGGGGGGGTCGGTACATAGTATGTCCGGGGGGGGGTCGGTACATAGTATGTCCTGGGGGGGGGTCGGTACATAGTATGTCCGGGGGGGGGGTCGGTACATAGTATGTCCTGGGGGGGGGTCGGTACATAGTATGTCCTGGGGGGGGGGGGTCGGTACATAGTATGTCCTGGGGGGGGGGGTTGTCGACCTTTTTAGGGTCTGTTGCCATGGTTACACTGATTGACAGGTCGAGTTCTTTGGCTTCATGTTGATTGACTCGGCCAAACCACTTTCGCTCCAGACAGCATCATCTCAGTATGACGTCATGATGACGTCACAGATGGTCGCGCCTATCCTAACGCTTATCATGACTTCCGGTCCAGACATGATGACGTCACTTCCGGTCTAGACAGCACTTCCGGTCCAGACGCTATGACGTCACTTCCAGACAGTATGACGTCACAAAGTGCGGTAGAAGCCCCGTTTTCACCCTACTTGCCTTTTAAGACTTTGTGGCCAATTGTAAGATTTAAAACAAATGTTGCATTGATACATCTTTTCGGTTCAACGTACACTTTTCAAATGATGAAAAAGTCTTTAAACATAGCTTTATATACGACGACAACAACTTGTTGAACAACATGTTGAACATGTTCAACTTGTTGAACAACATGTTGAACATGTTCCACAACATGTTGAACATGTTCAACAACATGCTGAACATGTTCAACTTGTTCAACAACATACTGAACTTGTTGTTGAACAAGTTGAACACGTTCAACAAGTTGAACAACATGTTCAACATGTTGTCGAACAATTGTTGTACAACAACTTGTTGAATAACTTGTTAATCAATATCATGACGTAAAATGTTCCAAAAAATAATTTGAACACATCTTTGAATGGGCTGCTCATTTGAACACGTCTTTGAATGGCCTGCTGATTCAAACACGTCTTTGAATGGGCTTGCCATTCTAATACATGTTTGAATGGTGTGCTCTTCCTACATAGCCAATAAATAAATAAACATAACAAATAAACATAACAGATAAACATAACAAACAATTTCACTTACCCACATTTTTCACTTTCAACAACAACAACAACTACCACCAATGTCACTTGATCTTCACAACTTCGCTGCCACGAGGGGGCCGGAGGCTTGACCACCATGGGGGGGGGGGGGGGGGGGCTCTGGACCACTATTCTGGTCCAGAATTATAGTCCAGAATCCCCATTTTCCCCTACTTGACGCAGTATGACAACACTTCTGCAGTGTGACGTCACTTCCACGTCACGTTTATGCATAGAAATTGCTTATTGACATACCTGACAGTGTAGCTATCACTTTCAATAAAAAAAACTTTTCCCTCCAAAATAATGATTTCCCAACCAAAATGTTAGATTTCCAAGTTCCCCCAATGTCTAAAAATAGATGTTGTGAAAAATTTCTAGAAATAAAACTGGATCAAACGGTAAAATTTTTATTAAAATCGATTAAATATTACGAAAGTTATCTGTTTTTCTTTTAAGTTACTAAAATAAGAATTATGCTTATGGCTAAATATGCAAATAGCCTGTGACAACTTTATGTCAAAACTAGATATAAAACTGAATCAAACGGTAAACTTTTCATTCAAATTAAACATTAAACATAACGAAAGTTATCTACTTTTTTTTACTTTTTAAAAGTTAAAATTTTAGGAAATAAAAACTATGCATACAGCCACATTTGCAAATAGCCTGTAAAAACTTTATGTAAAAAACTAGATATAATACCGAATCAAACGGTAAAATTTTCATTTAAATCGGTTAAACATAACGAAAGTTATCTACGTTTTTAACTTTTTAAAAGTTAAAATTCTGAGATGTAAAAATTATGCTTACAGTCACATCTGCAAATAGCCTATGACCACTTCATGTAAAAACTAGATATAAAACTGGATCAAACGGTAAAATTTTCATTCAGTTCGGTTGAACATATCGAAAGTTATCTACTTTTCTTATAAAGTTACTAAAAATAGATGTTGCAAAATTTCCCCAGCCTAAAAATAGATATGAGGGAGGGGGGTCCTCACATAGTATGTCCTAGGGGAGTCCTCACTTCGTCACCATGGTTACGTCGCCTATTATGACGTCATGATGTGTTTCACACATAGTATGGCCAACAACTGTTTTAAAACGCCCATGGGCGTTTCAAAACACTGTTTTGAAACGCCCATAGGCATTCTGAAACAACCTATGACGTCATTATGACGTCACTTTCTGTTTTGAAACGCCCATTTCTACCCTACTGCGATATCTAAAAAACTGTCTATCGAAGCTTCACCAAACCTTTGTCCAATGTCCGTCCGTCTGTCCGTCCGTCGCTCTTTAAACATTTTTGTCCGGGTGATTGCTCAAAAAGGAAGAAAGTATATAAATTGTTCATTTGCAATGGGGGTTCAATCTGTCAAATGTCTGTCCGTCTGTCCGCCCTAATTTTTTAAATTTTTGTTGTTGCGATATCTCAAAAAATATTTATCGGAGCTTCACCAAACCTTACAGGAAGAAAGTATATATAGTGTAGATGTACAACGAGGGGTTCAATTTGTCACTTGTCCGTTCCTCTGTCCGTCCATTGCACTACAAACAATTTTGTCCGGGCGATATCTCAAAAACTATTCATCTGATCCCTATCAAACCTGAGAGGAAGAAATAATAGGTAGTGCAGATGTTAGACGACAGGTTTAATTTGAACTGTAGTTGTGCAATTTGAGGTTTAGTTTATCACCCGTTCGTCTCCCCATTCCGTGACACCTAAATGTTGCTTTTCTCAAAAAGATAACTCGCCCACAGTGATGTCACTGCTATTGGTTTAGGGCCCTGCATCTTCGTTGCCTATGTTTTTACCATGAGCTTAGAAAACGATTGACCATTATCTCGAAAAGGGTAAGAGATTTTGAGCTGATTTTCGACCCTTTTGGCCTAAAAGACTATATGTAAGAGGTACCTCGGTGACTTTGACCTTCTTGGTCATGGTCAAAGTAAAAAACCGGAAGTTGATCATCATTTCGAAAACGGTTATTTTCGACCCTTTTGGTCTAAAAACACTATATGTAAGAGGTACCTCTTACATAGGTACTTGACTTCCTCGGTCATGGTCAATATAAAAAACCGGAAGTTGGCCATTATCTGGAAAACGGTTGGAAAAAGAGCGATTTGAGCTTATTTTCGGCTCTTTGGGCCTAAAAGACTATATGTCATGGTCAAAGTCAAAACCGGAACTAGAGCTTATTTTCGACCCTTTGGGCTCAAAGACTATGTAAGAGAAACCTCGATAACCCTGACCTCCTCGGTCATGGTGACGGTGAAAACCCGCAGTTTGACCAGTATCTTGATAATGGGTGGAGGTGGATCTATTTTGGGGCTGTTTCAACACGTTCAGCCCAAAAACTACGGTTGCTATGCGGAACCACTGCAGTGCAGTGAAACCGGCATTTGGATAGCTGGGCATGTGCTTTCAGCCGCCCCCCTGCTGGAGTGGCTGGAATGGCTGGAGGCGATGCAATCGTGACGAAAGAACGAAACGTCATGGGCCTGCAGTTATCGATAGAGCGAAATGCAATACTTGGTGTTTCCGGTTGAGTGTGAAAGGTGGAGAGAGGGGCGGCCGCGGTATTGTGGAGGGGGGGGGGAGGGGTGTGTGTGTGTGTGTGGGGTGTCCGCCGCAGCCGCCGCCGCGGCCTCCTCCCTCCCTCTCTCCCTCCCTCCCCCACATGAGTTGATTTTTTAAGCCATGTCCCACACACACTCTCATACACACACACACATACCCAACACCAGGACCAGAGTTAGCGTTTCATTTCATAAGCCCCTCATAGGTATTTTTTAACCCCCCTCAGATGGGGGAGGCATTTTTAATTTTTTTAAGCATTTCCCACACTCTCATGCATACACATACCAACACCATGACAAAAAAAAAGTTTAGCTTATTTCATAGCTGAAGAATTCGCGACTCTAAATTCCCATGTTTACCCTGACAAACTGACTGAAACGTGCCTGAAAACGAGGTTGCCTGAAAACGAGACTGCCTGAAAACGAGGCTATCGTCTTGACGTCAGACCCCCCCCCCCCAGGACATACTATGTGCCGAACCCCCCCCCCCCCCCAGGACATACTATGTGCCGACACCCCCCCCCCCCCCCCCCCAGGATCGTGATATGGCTAACTTCAAGAGTGTATAACTTTAAAACTACTTGGTTGATTTATATGAAAATTTCACTGTTTGATTCAGTTTTATGTAAAGTTTTGTTATAAAGTGGTCACAGGATATTTGCGCAGCTAGCTGTGTGCATTTTTGTAACATGCCGCCATTTTAACTTTGTAAAAAGTGAAAAAATGAGATAACTTTCGCTATGCTTGGTCGATTTGCATGAAAATTTATTGTTTGATTCAGTTTTCTATCTAGTTTGTTATAAAGTAGTCATAGACTATTTGCACCGGTGGCTGTATGCATAATGTGACATGCCGCCATTTTAAGTTTGTAAAAAGTGAAAAAGTGGGATAACTTTCGCTATAGTTGACGAATTTGCATGAAATTTTACTATTTGATTCAGTTTTATGTAAAGTTTTAACATTAAGTAGTCACGGGCTATTTGCACCGGTGGTTGTATGCATAATGTGGCATGCCGCCATTTTAAGTTTGTAAAAAGTGAAAAAGAGGGATAACTTTCGCTATGGTTGGCGGATTGGCATGAAAATTTTACTATTTGATTAAGTTTTATGTAAAGTTTTAAAATTAGGTTATATTTGACCGATATGCATGAAAATTTCACCGTTTGATTCAGTTTTGTATAAAGTTTTGCTATAAAGTATCACAGGCTATTTGCGCATGTGGCTGTATGCATAATTGTAACATGCCACCATTTTAACCTTAAAAATGAGGTAACTTCCGCTTTAGTTGACCGATTTGAATGAAAATTTCACTGTTTGGTTCAGTTGTATATCTAGTTTTGTTATAATGTAGTCATGGGCTATTTGCATATTTAGCCATAAGCATAATTCTTATTTTAGTAACTTAAAAGAAAACCAGATAACTTTCGTAATATTTAATCGATTTTAATAAAAATTTTACCGTTTGATCCAGTTTTATTTCTAGAAATTTTTCACAACATCTATTTTTAGACATTGGGGGAACTTGGAAATCTAACATTTTGGTTGGGAAATCATTATTTTGGAGGGAAAAGTTTTTTTTATTGAAAGTGATAGCTACACTGTCAGGTATGTCAATAAGCAATTTCTATGCATAATACACTTAAATGCACACAGCTTAAATCTATAACAATATTATAACATTTGTTGATTTACAAAGTCTTTATTATAAAGTTTAGTCAAATAAGTCTATTTTTCTTCATCTGCTTCACTCTGTTCACTGTCATCCATATCACTTTCTTCGTCGCTGCTTTCATCTTCCTCCTCCTCATCTAGAAGCTCTTCAAAGAATGCATCGTTTCTCCTTATAGCCGCCTTTAGTGCCTTTGAATACTCGTAATGTTTTTCATCAACAAAGTAATTAAAGTCTTCTAAAATGGTTTGATAATGTTCGTTTTGTTCTAGACGTTGGGAATATTTGAATAGTCTCATAAACAGTTGTTTAAGTCGACGCTTATAAATGGGTCGAAAGTCATACAAAACTGAATGTTCAACTTGTTGAACAACATGTTGAACATGTTTAACATGTTAAACTTGTTGAACAACATGTTGAACATGTTTAACAACAGCTTGTTGAACAATTGTTGTACAATCGTTAAACAACTTGTTGAACAATAGTTTGACGTAATATGAATCCAATGGTGAAATTTTTATTCAAATCGGTCACACTTTTCCACTTTTCAGAAAGTTAAAATAGCGGTATGATACAAAAATGCATATAGCCAGCTGCGCAAATAGCCCATGACTACATTATAACAAAACTAGATATAAAACTGAACCAAACAGTGAAATTTTCATTCAAATCGGTCAACCATAACGAAAGTTATCACACTTTTCCACTTTTTGCAAAGTTAAAATAGCGGCATATTACAAAAATGCATACAGCTAGCTGCGCAAATAGCCCATGACTACATTATAACAAAACTAGATATACAACTGAACCAAACAGTGAAATTTTCATTCAAATCGGTCAACTAAAGCGGAAGTTACCTCATTTTTAAGGTTAAAATGGTGGCATGTTACAATTATGCATACAGCCACATGCGCAAATAGCCTGTGATACTTTATAGCAAAACTTTATACAAAACTGAATCAAACGGTGAAATTTTCATGCATATCGGTCAACTATAACGAAAGTTATTCCACTTTTAAGTTAGCATTTTAACGTGAATCCATGATGCACACAGCCGCCGGTGCAAATCGACTATGACCACTTAATGTTAATACTAGATATAAAACTGAATCAAACAGTGAAATTTTCACGCAAATTGGTTAACCACGACGGAAGTTATCCCACTTTTCCACTTTTTACAAAGTTAAAATGGCGGCATGTCATATTATGCATACAGCCACCGATGTAAATAGCCCGTGACCACTTAATTTTAAAACTTTACATAAAACTGAATCAAATAGTAAAATTTTCATGCAAATCCGTCAACTATAGCGAAAGTTATCCCACTTTTTCACTTTTTACAAACTTAAAATGGCGGCATGCCACATTATGCATACAGCCACCGGTGTAAATAGCCCGTGACCACTTAATGTTAAAACTTTACATAAAACTGAATCAAATAGTAAAATTTTCATGCAAATCCGTCAACTATAGCGAAAGTTATCCCACTTTTTCACTTTTTACAAACTTGAAATGGCGGCATGCCACATTATGCATACAGCCACCGGTGTAAATAGCCCGTGACCACTTAATGTTAAAACTTTACATAAAACTGAATCAAATAGTAAAATTTTCATGCAAATCCGTCAACTATAGCGAAAGTTATCCCACTTTTTCACTTTTTACAAACTTGAAATGGCGGCATGTCATATTATGCATACAACCACCGGTGCAAATAGCCTATGACTACTTTATAACAAAACTAGATTGAATACTGAATCAAACAGTAAATTTTCATGTAAATCGACCAAGCATAGCGAAAATTATCTCATTTTTTCACTTTTTACAAAGTTAAAATGGCGGCATGTTACAAAAATGCATACAGCCAGCTGCACAAATAGCCTGTGACCACTTTATAACAAAACTTTACATAAAACTGAATCAAACAGTGAAATTTTCATATAAATCAACCGAGTAGTTTTAAAGTTATACACTCTTGAAGTTAGCCATATCACGATCCTGGGGGGGGGGGGTGAGGGGAGGGGGTCGGCCATAGTATGTCCTGGGTGGGTTGTCTGACGTCAAGACGCGGCGGCGGCGGCGGACACTCCACACACACACCCCCTCCCCCCCCCCCCCCCCCTCCACAATACCGCGGCCGCCCCTCTTTCCACCTTTCACACTCAACCGGAAACACCTAGTATTGCATTTCGCTCTATCGATAACTGCAGGCCCATGACGTTTCGTCCTTTCGTCACGATTGCATCGCCTCCAGCCACTCCAGCCACTCCAGCAGGGGGGCGGCTGAAAGCACATGCCCAGCTATCCAAATGCCGGTTTCACTGCACTGCAGTGGTTCCGCATAGCAACCATAGTTGCTATGCAGTGAAAACGGCGTTTCTTAACTACTTCCCCCTCACCCTTCCCCCAACCCCTCCAGCACACACAGTGCCACCAGAACAAGAATAAGTGGTTTGTCTCAAGGAGAAACAATAATCAAACAGCAAAGGAATGCAGCTGAGTCTATTTCTGATGCTGAATTTGGTTAGAGGATTTCTGTAAAGCACAAGCCAGTTGCAAGCGCACTGTAAACCTTGACTGAAACTGTGCTTTGGCCTATAATTGTTATTAGGATTTAAATGTCTAATCATTATGAACAGGTATGCAAAAATGGGTCTAGGACAGAACCCCCCGGGACTAAACCCCCCGTGACCAAACCCCCCGTGACCAAACCCCCCGGAACCAAACCCCCCGCGCACATAACCCCCCGTGCCAAAACCCCCCGATCGGACCAAACCCCCCTCTTAACCCAATCAAAATGCCAATATAATATGTCAAATTTAAACACACGTTTATTGCATCATGATTTTACAACTTGAGATGTAGTTCATTTGTACAACATTTTGCAAAAGCTGTTTTACTACGATGACTACAACTGTCTGATGTCAACAGTCACTGTTGGTTTAAAACTGAATATTGTGGCTATTCCTCTGAGGAAATCTAACATGTTTCTGTTGCGAAAGTCACGCACAGTGTACGCTATACTATTTCCTAAAGAACAGGAATTCGTACTTCAGATGTTTTAATTGCAATCGACATACAGATTACATGACAAGGGTGTAAATTGTACTTCAGATCCTGTGGTTGTAAGATGACAGAACAGGACACGGCAGAAGCTCTGATTGCATTTGAGATCAAAGCTCGTCAGATAATATGGCTGCAATTATGTACCTTTTATACCTTTATAATCAGTAATAATAAAGTAACCGAATTACCGAATATTGGAGGCTGCTTAAACGTTAAAATGTAATTGCTTGAGTGGGGGGGGGGGGGGGTTTGGTCCTCTCCATATGGGGGGATTTTGGCATGGGGGGTTATGCGCGCGGGGGGTTCGGTCCTGGGGGGTTTGGTCGGGGGGGGGGGGGGGTCGGTCCCGGGTGGTTTGGTCCCGGGTGGTTTGGTCCCGGGGGGTTCTGTCCGGAACCCATGCAAAAATATATAAAAACCAGGACTAAGTTTATCACAGTAACCGATGAGATCATTCAGTAGACAAGTGGTGAAATCTGATCCCACAAAACAACACCCGAACGGCAAAATGCTGAATGTGTTTGGAAGATAATTGGATTAAATAAATAAAAGGATGCTTCTTAAATAAAATCAACATGCCTATAAATTGCATGACGCTTTGAACGATTGGCATGTTGGTGCAGTGAAGTCATTTTACTTGGCGTGATTTTTAAGAGATTTCAAGTGGATAAAAACAGCGGTCGAGCTCCGAAAACACGATTGTTTCATTCCTAATTAGGCATTCAGTTCTGGTTCTCTACCACAAACAGAATTTTCCACTCTAAGTAAAATATAAGCAGACCATCCTTCAATTCATACATTGTAGTGAATTACACCAAGCAAATGTATTTTCACAGTGACGTAAAGAATTACTGTACTAAAAGAAAGCAATCTCCCTCGGTTTGTTCCTGTCGATTGATATCATTAACGGGATAGCTGGTTAGAAACAGAGATCGGCTTTACCTCACTCATTCCATATCTCCAAATAACCAGCGATATTAGTCATTGACTTAGCGACATAAAAGATTCAATTTTTGGATTCAAAATAAATTAAATTTGAATAAACTCATTAAAGGCATGATATATATTATCCCGCTTTCAGTCCCGCCCACCGTTGCTAACGTGCAAACATTGGGACTAGTAAATGACTGCTCAGTAATGACTGATTAGGGAGTGATCAGTAATGACTGTACAGTAACGGCTTCTCAGTTAAGGCTGCTCAGTAATGACTACTGATTAAGGTGTGTTCAGTAACGGCTGTACAGTAACGGTTTCTCAGCAAATGGCTGCTCGGTAATGACCCTTGTTTAGGGAGTGTTCAGTAATGGCTGCATAGTAACGGCTTCTCAGCAAATGGCTGCTCAGTAATGACTGCTGATTAGGCACTGTTCAGTAATGGCTGCACAGTAACGGCTTCTCAGTACATGGCTGCTCGGTAATGACCCTTGATTAGGGAGTGTTCAGTAATGGCTGCATAGTAACGGCTTCTCAGCAAATGGCTGCTCAGTAATGACTGCTGATTAGGCAGTTTTCAGTAATGGCTGCACAGTAACGGCTTCCCAGTACATGGCTGCTCAGTAATTACTTCTGATTAGGCAGTGTTCAGTAATGGCTGCACATTAACGGTTTCTCAGCAAAAGGCTGCTCGGTAATGACCCTTGATTAGGGAGTGTTCAGTAATGGCTGCATAGTAACGGCTTCTCAGCAAATGGCGGCTCAGTAATGACTGCTGATTAGGCAGTGTTCAGTAATGGCTGCATAGTAACGGCTTCTCAGTACATGGCTGCTCAGTAATTACTTCTGATTAGGCAGTGTTCAGTAATGGCTGCACAATAACAGTTTCTCAATAAATGGCTGCTCGGTAATGGCCCTTGATTAGGGAGTGTTCAGTAATGGCTGCACAGTAACGACTTCTCAGCAAATGGCTGCTCAGTAATGACTGCTGATTAGGCAGTGTTCAGTAATGGCTGGCACAGTAACGGTTTCTCAGTAAATGGCTGCTCGGTAATGACCCTTGATTAGGGAGTGTTCAATAATTGCTGCACAGTAACGGCTTCTCAGTACATGGCTGCTCAGTAATTACTTCTGATTAGGCAGTGTTCAGTAATGGCTGCACAGTAACGGCTTCTCAATAAAGGCTGCTCAGTAATTTCTTCTGATTAGGCAGTGTTCAGCAATGGCTGCACAGGAACGACTACTGATTAGGGAGTGTTCAGCAATGATCGTACAGTAACGAGTAATGATTAGGGAGTGTTCAGCAATGGCTGCACAGTAACGGCTACTGATTAGGGAGTGTTCAGCAATGGCTGCACAGTAACGACTACTGATTAGGGAGTGTTCAGTAATGGCTGCACAGTAACGGCTTCTCAGTACATGGCTGCTCAGTAATGACTGCTGATTAGGCAGTGTTCAGTAATGGCTGCACAGTAACGACTTCTCACTACATGGCTGCTCAGTAATTACTTCTGATTGGGCAGTGTTCAGTAATGGCTGCACAGTAACGGCTTCTCAGCAAATGGCTGCTCGGTAATGACCTTTGATTAGGGAGTGTTCAGTAATGGCTGCACAGTAACGGCTTCTCAGCACATGGCTGCTCAGTAATTACTTCTGATTAGGCAGTGTTCAGTCATGGCTGCACAGTAGCGGCTTCTCAGTAAAGGCTGCTCAGTAATTACTTCTGATTAGGGAGTGCTCAGCAATGGCTGCAAAGGAACGAATACTGATTAGGGAGTGTTCAGCAATGGCTGCACAGTAGCGACTACTAATTAGGGAGTGTTCAGCAATGGCTGCACAGGACGACTGCTGATTAGGCAGTGTTCAGTAATGGCTGCACAGTAACGGCTTCTCAGTACATGGCTGCTCAATAATTACTTCTGATTAGGGAGTGTTCAGCAATGGCTGCACAGGAACGACTACTGATTAGGGAGTGTTCAGCAATGGCTGCACGGTAACAACTACTGATTAGGGAGTGTTCAGCAATGGCTGCACAGTAACGACTACTGATTAGGGAGTGTTCAGCAATGGCTGCACAGTAACGATTACTGATTAGGGAGTGTTCAGTAATGGCTGCACAGTAACGGCATCTCAGCAAATGACTGCTCAGTAATGACTGCTGATAAGGGAGTGTTCAGTAATGGCTGCACAGTAACGGCTTCTCAGCAAATGACTGCTCAGTAATAACTGCTGACTAGGGAGTGTTCAGCAATGGCTGCACAGTAACGGCTTCTCAGCAAATGGCTGCTCAGTAATGACCCTTGATTAGGGAGTGGCCTTGAAAATAGCTGCTTACTAATGATTCCTAATTGATGACTATTAGCTTAATTTATATGTCCAAAAATTTTCTTTTCGATTTTTCAGTCGATTATGCCTTCAACTGTTGAGAAACATATGGCGTTGTTAGAATGTGTGATAATCGGTGATGCATAAACTTTTCTGAACTAACTGCGTTACATCGTGGCAACAGCAAAACAAGCATCCAAAGTTATGTCAAGGGGAAAGCCCAATATAATTAACACAAGAACAAGACGATTTCCAAAACTAAAGCGATTTCCGCTGGATAGACGCCATGATTCACTTTTAGAAACCACCAAAGAAAATGTGTGTATTCCATTTTATGACCAAGAAGGCCAAAGTCACCGATTTACCCCTTCTTTGTCATCGTTTTGGCCCAACGGGTCGAGAATGGGCACAAAATCTCTAACTCTAACCGCTTTCGAGACATTGGTCAACTGTCGGTTTTTTTGAGAGTGACCTTAACCAATGTCAAGGTCTCTGTGTAACGTTGTTTAGGACCAAAGAATCGAAAATAAGCTCCAAATCGCTCTATCTCTTACTGTTTTTGAGATAATAGTCAACTTTGGCTTTTTTACATTGACTATAACCGAAAAGGTCAACGTCACCCAGGTACCTCTTATGTGACGTTGTTTAGACCCAAAGAGTCAAACATGAGCTCAAAATTGCTGTATCTCTAACCGATTTCGAGATAATAGTCAAATTCCGGTTTCTGACCTTGATCTTGGCCAAGACGATCAAGGGCACCAAGGTACTTCTTATGTGACATTGCTTTGATCCAAACGGTCGACAATGATGCATTCAAATTAGAATTTGAGCATTTTTTCTAGCCACTTTTCATGACAAAAATAGGCGTTTTGAGTTGAAGGTCAAAAATATGAAAATATGACTCAAAGACTAGGAGGAGTTTTTGGAAAGCACTTTGTAAAACAAATAACTTTGGCCTTGACCTTTGAGGTGAAAAAGACGTTGCGGATTCACCGAGAACTTGTACCAAATTTCGTCTCCCTCCGTCAAATGGTGTAGGAGTTTTCTGGAAACCATTGAACGGAAAAAAGAGAAGAAAGAAAAAAGGACAGAAACCTCCAGACTAACCACCAACTTATTCACAGTTGCAAACCACGTTTGCAGGTGGGAGCAAAACGTCCATGCGTTTGTTTTATCAACATGGTTGACCTTTACGTCAATTTAATTTAAAAAATCAATGTATCGTAACCAAATAGTTTTTGGCTAACTACAGCATCTAGTTCCTTTTCAGAAGAAACATTTTGGTAGACGAATGTATATAAAGCGTTATTGATGGTTGCGTAAGAAAAGGAATCTTAATGTTCTAGCAGATGGGACTTCTTGCAACAAAAATCATAAAGCTGACTTGTTATTTGTTGGGATCTGTACAATATCATCATATATTCAATCAGTCGGACTGATACACAAGTCGTAGTGATGTACGCACTGATACCAGTGACCGGATTTAATTTTCGGCAACCAGGTAGTTTAAGCCAGATGTTACGTCACTAGAACTACAACGGTCAACACAACCTAAAATCAACGATGCTGGCCTAAAATCTACTTGTAGAGGAAATAAAAGCTATAAATCCATTCTCATGACTCCGCTACGATTAAACGGTTTAATAATGTATCTAAGAACAACTGTAAGTAATGCCATTATGGGACTAGGTACTTAAAATTTGATGAGGACACCACTAGGAAGGCCTTTTGGATGAAATGCAGAGCAGTAAATCCAACTAGCAAAACTACATGGGTGATAAGAGACTGCAAAATTCACTTACAATTTCTTTATGATGGAGTCCACTTATCACTCGATGCCTGTTATAACTGACAAACGTAAAACTTACTAATAACCGATGTTACTTTATGTTAGCTTTCTATGATTTGCCATACCGTCCTCTTGTCTATGACGTTATCGTTGCCTGCCATCAGATTAATTGCTTTGGGAAATTGGATAACTCCAAAAAAATCATTTATAGAGCTTCAGTTTAAAATATAATCATGAGACCAAAAAATCTGATGACAAGCTTGCATTTTGTAGAATATCTATCATAAGTGACCCCAAAGTGTCGTTACTTGGTAGCAAAACTGGCCCAGTTTTAATCCAAGATATTTTTAGAACCGTTGTAAAAAGCTATCTTTGCACCTGTTGAACACATAACTACTTATTTTTGTCAACTGTAGAGACTACATTTCTACGAAGATAATACAGGCCAGGGACCGTCATCATACCACTTATCTTTCAGAGTGCTATGTTTACAAACTCTTACCGTCGTATTGGATGCCTTCCATTCCATATACATTTCTTATGATGTTAATACCACAACATGCCACAGAAGAAAACTCTTAAAGGAAAATATACATGTTGAATAAATGACAAAGCTTTCTTCAACGAAGTTTTCTTGCACTTGTATATAGATCATTTTTTTGTCCGCACATTTCTGTGCATTTTTCATATTCTAAAAATTTTAATTTCTGTTTGCACATCAACCTGTCGAAAAAATATTCTCACTATGACAAATTTTTCCCTATCTTGAAGGAGATGGGTTAGGTGTTCTTTCCCGTAAATATCATTTTTTTTATTTTGCTCAAACGTACGAGAAGTTACTCTTTCTTTAGGACATATGCTGACATAGTAATTCCCATAATGTTAACAGTGTAAATACTTAATACACGGTAACGAAATGCAACGAGTAAGATACTAACCCTTTAAAACACTAATTCTTTCCCTTTTTAGAATCTAGACAGGCCTACAAAAGTTGAAGAAATACATATCCTTTAAATAGGTTATTTAACAGTATGATAAAATGCACAATATGTGAAGGTGAAGGCTACGAAGTTGTGCCAAAACATTGGATGCTTTCAGGTGCCTACTGTTGTGTTGGACAATAGTGAAGGTAGAACGATTACAACACCAAAATAACACCTTTTTACTTCTTTCTATGGTAGTAAGCAGTGCCGGATTCAGGTTTTGATCAAAGGAGTGGGAGGGGGCGGTTCAGCTTAATATCCATAGTAGAGAGCACCAAAAACACAAAGTTTAAAAGCATAAAGTTTGATATTCTATTTTTGTTTAATTTTGGGTTGTAACCCTTGAACCCTCACCCGGATTCAGCACTCGTACGGTTCTAGTCAGGGGAATGTTATACACATGCCGTGGAATCGACGTTTTTCAAATGTTGATTTGCACTGTTTTTGTTTCTTAGCTCTGACAATTTGCACATTCCAGTAAAAAGCACAGGATTCCTGATGAAGTCGGAAGAAGTTACCTCACATTTTTGTCCACAGAATATCAATCCCGATCTAATTTCTATTTTGTTTAGTTTGTTAGATGTTAGCAACACCATGTGCTAATTATTATTTTAGTGTTTCTAGTGTATGCATTGGAGATCTGTTGTTTGAGTAGTGCGGTAAAGTCATTGCAAAACCTTACTCATGTTTTGTCATTTCGATCCATGAGAATAATGGTGTTGTATAAACTGGTATTTTGGCAGGCATTTTCTTTCCTAGTATACCACATTAATCTTTTTCCATACTTATTTTTCACGTTTGCAATGATCAGTCTCGTAATTATTTTAACCTGTCGGCAGCGATGATATCTGACAACATCTCAACCTCGACTGCTTTGTGAACTTCTTATCTCAAACAATATATTCTTCTTCGATTCCTTAAAAACAGTCCTCAAATGACTGTTTGTGTAATTTGTAAAAATTATCTTATTATGATATAGTATTTCTAAAAGCGATAAAACGTTTATATATTCTTCGTCAGATAGCGGAGTCAATCGTTTGACTCATCATTTTTGTTAAATCAGACATTTATCTGCATATTTTGACCCATATTATGGAAAATGAATTATGTTTGAGCCTGCAGTGGATACATTTAATAGTCTATTTCTTTGTAATGAAAGATAAGATGAAGAACAGAGACCACCAATATGCATTATGAGAAAACATTTAACTTTGCTATCAACACTTAGCATTTTAAACGGTGTTGTGCAAAGGTTATCTGGAAAGCTAACATAACAAAAGGACTCGGTATTTTCCATGTTTTGAAAATCTTTCAAAAGCTAAATTGACCACTTTTTGAAAAAGTTAGAATATAGCTCATTCAGATAGATGTAAGAACTGATTCGGCACCCAAATCACAGGCAGATTATTGAATAGGCGCAGTTCAAGCAATGCCGAAATTGCTATTCAGTGCAAGAAAAGCATGCTCAACACCACTCGAAAGCAATATTGCTTCGTTTATAATATTTCCAATTCCCAGTTTTTGACAAACTCTTAGGAAGTACTGAGTATTAGTATGCTTAAAGTAAAATTCTTTCAACATTCTCACTTTTAAACAATTCCGTAGTGCAAGAAAACACAATGAATATTTCATAGATTGTGTTCTTGGATCCATTTGATGTTCTGCCATTTAGTCATTCAATTCAAGAATAATCTTTTTTGTCTTGTCAACTGCAATGGTGACTAGGCCTCCCCATCAATGGAAATTGTCAACATATAAGCATACGTATTTAAATTAAACGTTATTAATCTTGGAAATAAAACAGATATATTACGATTCTTCAACAGTGAAAGGATCTCGTAGAAAATCTTTCACATAGTCTTGATTTTGGCTAAATGGTCATGTCAAGCAATACCCAGCTCCAATTGACCTAATATACAGGCAATATCAAGGCCCCAATTTACCTAATACACACAGATATTCCAGCCCCATTTTACCGGAAAACAGGTATTCCAGCCCCAATATACAGATAAGTATCTCAGCCCCAATTTACATAGTACAGACAGCTATTCCAGCCTCATTTTACGTGAAATATACCGGCAATGAAACCGAAGAGTTTATGAATATTTATGTTGAAATAACCAATTTTTCAATTTTATTACAGACCAATTTATGAAATGGAAACACACTTTCTCTTCTTCGTGTTATTAAGAAATATTTGCAACGGATTTGCAAACTTATAAAGAACGTAAATTTAAAGATAAATCTGTTATCGTCACGAAATGTCTAACAGATGCGAGTTCAGTTCGGCCATCTTGGTGCGGTCACGCAACAATGTCAGGCCATTTCTACATAAATCATGCTTTCTTGGAGTGTTTTTCAAAGACAAAAGCAATTAAATGAGCAGTTGCCTTATTATCAGAAAGATAACGTTACGTATTTCCACAATGTTAAGAAATGAAACTGAGGTCTTAGGAGACGTTTAACCAAACAAGTAGAACTGAGACTCAATCTTAGAACAGAAACTTTTCTCATGATCTTATACAATTATTACATTTAAATGTTACCGAACAAAAGAAGACTAAGTGGTACAGCAAATACGCCTTTGAACACAGTCGTTTCCTGTTTCTCTAATGTCACTAAATTTTCTAAAACACATTTCGGGAAATCAAGTTATCATCATTAACTGGAAACCTAGCTTAAGCACAAATATTTTTCAAACCTCAATTCAAGATGATCCCAAATTTCTAGTACAAAATATCGCATATACTGAACAACTGTTAATGATAAAGAACGTTTTGGTAGCGGAAGTTCCACCAGCACAAATATCAAAGAAAGCATATCACAAAATTCCGCCGTACTTAAAGAATCCTTCAGAGACATTTCTGTCTTTTCTTATTATTTTAATATTTTACAATTCTTGCTCTTGACAAGATTAGCCCATTTTAAATAATTATAGGCCAAAACTGGCAAATTTGAAAACCAATAAAGAAAATGCAAGAGCGATAAACCATTTACATTATCACATATAATACATAAGAAGAAGAGTACAGGGATATGCAGCTTGTGTGCTTTGTATTTGACTCGGGCATCAGTACACAGCGGTGAGTTCACCGGTGTTCCATTTGTGAACCTCGGTAATGTCTTGTCATTTTCATACTGGAATGTGATCGCCAATAGCGTTCCTGGAGGTAAGAACCTTATTTCAATTCATGAATAGATTTTGATGTGATTCGTATTATCTGTGAAGATCATTATGCAACCACAACAACCATGAACTAATTAATTTAACTTTCATAGCTGTAGAAACACGTCATTAAGCGGCTGACTGAGTAATAAACTTGTGCCACCTTCTTTACTACAGATTCCTGAAATAATAAACCAACAACATGTTTTGACTTAACACCTACATTCAATGTTAATCAAGACAAAGATCAATCATGTACAAGTTTTACTGGTAAATTTGATGCATCAAAAGGGATCTGCTCTGGAACTTAATTATATTTCTTAATAAATAACTGTTTCAAAAACGCAACGCAAGCTTTTTCATTTTTACTCTTTCATTTAATAGGAACATTTAGACAGCACCTCAGACACATATATTGCCTCAGATACACATGTTAGATGTTGTCTGCACCGAAAGTTGTGTTATTAGAGTGATCATGGCAGGAATTGTCACAACGTAATACAGAGATGTTGTCCACAGATTCACTTCGCCATGCTTCTGCATACAGCAAGAACTTAATAAGTTTTTTATAGCAATAAGATTCACAAATTGTCGGAAATTTTCTGTTATTCAACTCCAAATTAGCGGATAGTTAATGGATTATAATTATTGCAATAACAAAGTATTATCCGGCAAGAAATAAGGATTGGTAGTGAGCGAGGTGACAGCTAGCTCTCGCTACAGTTTGGTAGAGCCTGGATCGTCTACATTCTGGATCATCTCGCTAGCCATGTTTTCGATATCACGAGCTCAGACTTATTTCTAAATTATCTAAGAGGCCTGTGTAAACAGCGAGCGATAACTTATGTGTAAGTTTAGTCTTAAAGCTAAATTCAACGATACCGATCCCGACCACTGAATTTGGCTTTAACTTTGATATGAACAAGAATTCATTTAATAAAGTCAATATCGGACAGTAATGTTAGATTTTGGGTGAGTAACGGTTAATTCGTTTCGACTTTACGATACTTCGTTTTCCTACTGAAGTACCCAAACTGATAAATCAGAACAAGGAATATTACTGCGATAATGAGAAATTCGAAAAAAACCCGAATATGGTGACTAAAAAGTGTTATAAAATTGTGCAAAATGTTTTTGAAAACCCTTGAAACATTATAATTTATTTCTTCCTGACCATTTCCTGTCTGTAGTTTCCTGTTATTGAAAAACATAGAAATAGTAGTTATTAGTAATACTTGTTTGTTGGACACTTTAAGCGTGCCATGTCTATAGCATTGCCAAAGTTTCAATTTTCATAGATTCTTAGCTTTTTCACAAATGGAAGTAAATATTTCAAGCAAAACTCTTTTTTAGCCTAAAGCGGTAGAGCATCCATATTTATGTTTGCTATGACTTTTGAACGGGAAAATATTGCGCATGCCTCGTGTACAGATCACGTGGATAGGCAGCAAGGATTTACTACAACAGGGGACATCATACACTTTTGCTGCATTCCCACTGAACACAAGAGCTCTGTACATATTCTATAATCAACCACGTTTTCGGACATTCATCCATATGTTTTATCTTTAAGCAATGCATAAGAAAAGGACAGACTAATATGATTAAACATGTGCCTCATATTTTTTCTGCTGTGAAACCCACGAGCCTCCGCGACGACCGCGGATACCAATGTAAGACAAATTATACACGCATTGAATGATAGCCGTCTGTCGAATCAAATGCTGGTGCTGTGTTGTTAGTGAGTTTTATTTCCACATTTGTGCACCTTGGCTGAAATCAGATTAGTTTGTAGGACACTCGAAGAGCACTGGTGTATATAACGGCTTGTGGCGATTGTTGCCAACAATTTATGCATTAATAATAAAGGTACTGATTTTGATCTCTTTCAGAAGTTAAATAACTCGAAAACTATTTCCTATAAGGTTGTGATTAACATATCTTACTATCTTACTATTTGTAAATATTACATGCATATCATTCCAGATTCGAGGGACTTTCCGCAGGCACTTCAAGGGCTGATATTTTGCCACTGAGCTTAAAGTCACGGATTCTCATCTTAAGGCTGCACATGCATCCACAGTGTTTGCCTTGAAATGCTGTTGGGGTTTTAAGTAATTAAAAAGTAATATACACGTTACAAAAATCACTGTTTTTCGAACAGACTAATTAAATCAGACCTCATTGGCACAAGCGACAAGACAGTGACAACATCAATAAAACAGCGATCAACATCAATAAGGAAGTGGTTTATGTCTGTATGTTAGTAAAATTAAATTAATATTTTTCACAGAGGTGGTGTCATTGCAAACAGGTGATTGTGATCAACGAGCTACAGTTTTTTGCTTTGTACCGTTCTGTATTATAACATAATGCTGATATTTGGTATATATTTAACATCGCTATTGTTGTGTTATGTTATTCTTTTTTTCAGAAAGCAACTACTGAGATGATTGAAATGAATAGATGTCATATTTTGTCCCAGTGAAGAGTCTTCCATATGTGTTGGAGCTCATTTTTCCGGGTATAGGAACCAACTTTTAATAGCGTGTCTTCACGAGCTCATTGTTCCGCATTTTAGAACAGGCTGCGTTTAATAGCGCCTTCAGTAGCTTATAAGCCACTCTCAGCGGGTGTCGCAGTAGATTGTTTTACAAGGAAGAATCATTTACTACGATTTTTTCATACAGCAGCACAGTAAGGTTTCAAAGTAATACTAAAGTAGTCCTAAAAGCACCGAAGTAATTTCAAAAGCGCCCAGGTAATTGTAAAAAGAACCCTTTTGCTGCCCCTCTTCGACTTTTTAGACCCCTACCGGGCGAACCCGGGCGGTCTATAGGATTGCCCTCTGTCCATCCGTCCGTCTGTCCGTCTGTCGTTCCGTGTGTCACACTTTGGATGCTGATTTGTTTCCATGTTCTCCGAAACTATTTATTCTAGACATGCGCAACCTTGCACAGTGAAAATGTATATAATGAAGTTGTGCAACGTCGTCTTATTTTTCAAATCGGCTAAAAATTGCCAAATGGCTACTTGTCAAAAATTGTGATCTTTTCAGATAACTACAATGTAAGATGTACGCGTTGGTGTTCATCTGCGCGGAAAAGTTTTTATCGCGACTTGTCCGAAAATTGTTATGTCTCCATGCTCCATGGTTGTGGTTGTTGGTCCAGCGCACTCGATTTCGCCGTCTCTCGCGATTTAGCACCACTCCGATGTTGACCCGACGAGCGCGGATCCCATGTTCGCGTAGGCGCCATATAACGGTTTTCGAGCTTGTACGGTTATTCTCCGTTGCTGTTATTGTGACTGGTCTGAAGCGATTCCGGAGGTGGATCATGCGGATCCGGCGATCCTGGTTAGGTGTGTTCACACGCGGTCTGCCACTACGTGGTCGGTCTTTGGTTCATCCAGTTTCCCGATACCGTCTTCGGAGTTTTCTACTGCTCTTTTACTGCACCCGAAACGTCTGGCAACGAACTGAGAAGAAGCACCAGCTTCAAGCATGCCAATAGCGTGGTCACGACAGTTTTGCGGTATTCGCGGCATCTCAGTTCTCCGTTGTTTTCATCGGTTTACTGCGTTTACATGTACGGTTATATTGGATGACCACGTGTGGAATTTCATAATTTTTCACATTGAGTCGGTACTGACTTATGTGGATTAATATGGTACCGTGCTTGAATGCCTACAAACCCGTAATAAATAACTACACCCGCATGAAAAAATAACGATGGTTACAACTTACTATTACAATCTGATGCTCAAAATTAAAAAAAAAACATATCCATAAGTTTTGGAGATATTTTGGTTTTTATGTGCGAACTTTCTTTTTTCCTTCAGCATAGTAACACTTCTGAACAGCTGGGCTTATGTGTTTATCTATATTTAGCGCAGGGTCAACGTGAACTCCTAACGCACATGCAGTATCCGACCGGAGCACAACTTCGTTATCCAAACAAACAGAATTCACTTGAATGCATTTTTCATTATGTACACTTGAAATAATCATAAACTCCGTTTTCTCCTTGTTCAGCTTGAGTTTGTTTAACGTCATCCAGCATTCAACCTCATTGGCAGTGTCAGCTAACTGCATCAGAGCGTATTGTTGATCTTGTTCTGAGTTGGGACTGAAACCTTTCTCTAATCCCGAATCATCCGCGTAGAAATGATAGCCGAGTTCACGAGACCTGACTAGAGCACCCAGCGGTTTGTGTATTGTGAATAATCACGACGGCCTATTTTAGGCCCCTGTGGCAGAGCACAGTCCAACGTAATACTATTAGACAAAATATCGTTCACTTTAACACTAGCACTACGATCACGGAGGTACGATTTCATCCAGGCGTTTAAAAAATAGTTCCGTTAAAATACATAATCTATGCAAAAAACCTCAACTTCGCGGTGTGAAATGCTGTGCATCAATAAAGCTTAGGCCAAGGTTATTGATTATTTAAATTTAAAAAGGTGTACAAATGAGAAACACCTTCTGAGGACTAAAGGGCACAAGTACAACTATACAGAAAGTTCGTTAGAAACTTCTGAATAAAAAATTCAGGTTTGCTACGTTCGTGAAAAGGTCAGGAAAGTCAGGAAAAGTGAGAAAAAATGTGATGAATCTGCAAAAGTCAGGAAAAATTTGACAATGTTTCCATTTTTAAAGTTTCTGTCATTGTGTGCCTTCTGATCTGGTTTATTTCACGAGATGTGGACCGACAGCATGGGTGTGTCAAGAGCGTGAGCACTTTGAGCACCTTCCCCATATTCTAGACACCCATGTTAATGTCATGGTCAGGAAAAAGTCAGGAAAATTCATTTCGAAAATTGCGAGGTAATGCTGAAAACTGTTGATTGGGCACATTGCCACAGAAAACACTGATCTGGATCGGAATCTCACCAGGATAAAACTCCGGAATTTGCATATCACGACTCGACTCCGGTCGAATTCCACGAGAATCCCGGTGAAAATCATTGGTATTCCGGATCCCAATCCGGATGCTGGTGGTGCTGTCGGGATTCTGATAAGGACCCTAATATATCGGGAAAATATATCAGGATCCCCGCCCTGAACCACTGAGATCCTGCCTGGATATACTGATATTTATTTCACCTGAATGCCGTCCCATGCTATTTCTCTGGTCAAACCTTTTAACTTCCAAAATAGATAAGAATCCTTTTCCAGAATGCTTGAACAGCACTCATGATCAATAAACCCACTCCTAGGCGTGGGATGCTTGGATGGGACATTTTTTAGATTACCAATTGAGAAAAGCTTCTTCCTGTTTTGTTCAGAGAATATATTGAAAATCCGATTCACTCAAAGTTTAGCAGAATGTATTTTGTAATGGCGTCAATATCCTTTTACAATTTATGTATATTGCAATTTACCAGTTTTCACTCGATTCACCCCTCCTGGAAAACATATTTTGTATCTGGATTAAATGATAAAATCACAAAACATTGGAAACCTGAGGAATTCGACACAAGACGTGGGGATGGTAATGGCCTGCTCTCATTTATTAGAACGTTGTAATACATTTTCAATTGTTTCATTTATGAAAACTTTCTCCGGACCTCTAATTTCCTATCGCCCCCCCCCCCCCCACCAATTTTAGAGTCCCCTAAAAATGGCGGTGTCTAAAAGACTTGGTTTGTCTGATTTGCCCGACATCTGGGTCAATTTAAATCTGAAAAAGAATTTTGAACAATAATAATAAACTCCACTTGCGTCACTTCATGGCTGAACAGGATTCAAATCATTATGCCCGAAATAACGTGTAGTCGGCAGGATTTTCACAAACCGTT
>OX457031.1:12859534-12867034 GCA_949752745.1 Protula sp. h YS-2021 | reverse complement strand
AAATTTTCTCATAGTGGATTGTATAGTCCCTGCCTAGATGTCTTCCGGTCAGAATCGTTGGTACGCTAGTACTAAGTCTCTTTCGAGTTTTTCTTCTTAGTACCAACCACACCAAGCTGATAGGGGTGGCGGTCGGGAAGCTATAATAAAAAAGGAGAACGCGAATTACGCTTTTACTTGAAAAAGAGCGTTTTATGAAAATAAATGCAAGTTTTACTTCGTAAAGGCTCCGAATTCTTTACTTTATAGGGGACCAGAACAGAGCAGAGGTAGCCTGCGTTGTGCTTGGTCACTTACAAAAATGAAGACTTAAATTGGTGAAGGTGATTAAGCAAGACCGGAGACCCTCACTGACATCAAATACTCAAACAAGACAGATGAAATCACTACAACGTGCTCATGCAGTACATAATCAAATATTTATGGAGTGGCATAGGCAGGTCTAGTGGCCAAGCGCACCGATGAAAATGTGCACATTCAGTGTGGACCCCTCCTTACCAGGGGAAGATATGCCATCAGACTCACCATGGCGTACCAAGAAATTACTTCAACAAACGACCGACTGTGAGCGAGGGTGAACCACAACTAGAGCACACGGTGACCAATTCTGAGACTGAGAGGAGACAAAGAACGCACGTCCACACAGAGCACTCTTTGCAGTGGCGCACACAGCAAGGGATGACCTTGGGTCTGGGCCTTCTTGTTCTCGCCACAGTCATTGCCGAAATGATGGAAGAAGGTTTCCTTCTGCTTAGGCCTGCCTTTACCTTGGTCATCGGTTCGCTAGAACAGATCAAAGGAGCATAGGCCCGTAAGTTCGCTTTCAGAATAATCCTTGAGATTATACTAAATAAACGAATTTGGCGATGACCAACAACCCATGTTTAATATAATTGACAAGGAGTCCTAGCTGAGTTTGCAAGTTTGTCTTACTTGGTGGATTTTGGCGTTACAGAGCTCCCTAAATTCTGCTTCTGATTGATCCTAGCTGTAAGCAGCTAAGATTATATATTTAATACTTCATTAAATTTTGGCATAAAGGATATGATCAACGCCCATAGCTCCTTTCCTGTAGACTTGTGAAAGGTCCAGGCCGTAGATTTCAATTCTGCTTTTGCCCGAGGCTGAATCTAAAAAGAAGGTGAACCTAACCGTTGCTTTTTTAGGGGGGATTACGTGATCCCCGAATATTTCTGATTTTCTAGCACAGGATCCACTGTGTCATGTTGGTACTTGTTGGAGAAGAATTGACCTTGATGTGCCTAAACGGCATAGACAGAGCGGGGTCTTCGTCTTGGTCATAACCAGTCGAGGCGTTGAGCGTAGAGCTCATAGCCCCTTAGTAACCCTTGATCGAACCCACCTTTAAGTCCGCGGTCGTAAACAGATGATCTAAAAAGTCGACTACCACTGCTGGTGTGGCTTGAAACGGATCCAATTGGGACTTAGCGCGCCAGCTGGCGAACTTATTCCACTAAGACCAATAGACCCTCGCCGTGGAATCTCTGTGGCTATTTAATATTTTTCTGTAACTTTTTTTTAGAAAACCCTTGTTTTTTATGAGAAAGTAGGGACAGGCACCATAGGTGTTAATCCAGTAGACTGGGTCTCGGGTGGAAGTACGACCAATGAGGCTGAGACAGGATCTCCAAATAACAAGGCAGTCTCAGTGGGGGTTTGGCCAAGCACTTGATTTGGAGCTATCAAGAGAAGCGTTTGGGCCTGAGTATCAAGACTCTCTAGATAACTCTCAGGAGGATTGATTGAGGGAGAAGCGCATACAAGACCTCGATCGTTGGCCAACTGCAGCTTAGGGCATGGGGAGACATATCTTGGTAGCTTGGTTCGCAAACAAGTCCAGTGATGGTCTTCCCCACGGAGACTGATTGGTCATCCAGTCGAACGCACGGGCTGACAGATACCATTTAGCGCTATTACCCGACCGCTTCTGGACACAAGGGTCTGTAAGAGCATTCAGTCCACCTATTAAATGTCGAGCTGACAGGTGGATACCTTTGTCTTGAGCCAAATGCAGAATGTTATAGGTCAAATGTGTGAGTTACTGAGCTCTGGTAACCCCTTGCTTGTTTAGGTATGCCACTGCCGTTGAATTGTCCAAGTTTCACGAAGTTTCACGTACTTGCCTTTTAGGTTATGGATTAGGTTGGTTATGGCTATTCAAACCAATGTATACGGTGGTAATTCATTTGTTTCGACCAAGCAGCCTGTGACATCTTGTATCTGAAATGAATTCTTCAATCCTATAGAGACTCATCGGCTTGTATCTTTAGTTCTGGTGGTGGGTTTGGAAAGAGCATCTATTTGTTCACTATCCGTGGGTCGCACCACAAAGCCGATGCTTGGTAGGCCTCCTCGGATACAGTCCTTGCGATCTTGGGATATCTTAACTAGCACAGAGCTGATTTCGCTTGGAACTGCTTGCAGTAGAGCTTTCCAAGGGTACTGTTGCCACCAGACAACAGAGAAGAGATTCAGTCTTAGCCAGACTTACCTTTGTTCCTGTCTTGATGGCCTGGATGGCAACTCGGATCGGGCTAACCTCGGGCTAGGCTTAAGTCCAATTTTTCTCCCAAGAACACCATCACTTGATTTGGATTTAGCTCGGGCTCGGCAAGATTCACCAAGAGACCTCCAGCATTACCTGATTGACCAAGGTTTGAGTCTGCTCCAATCCCAAGTCTCAGTTGTGGTGAGTTAGGAACAAGTACTCCAGGTGCTATCATACCTTGAACACAGGCCAACGCCTTGAGTACTCTCGTGATTTTTACGAAGACGAAAGGTCCCATAGTTATACCGAAAGGGAGAGCCAGATACTAGTATTTCTTTTTTCCTGTCTGAAAACACCGGTACTCTTTGGCTGATGAGTGAATCGGTAGGTTCAGGTAAGGGTGGGTTAAGTCGTTGGATGTACCCTACATGCCTTTGCCCAGGAACTCATTTATGTTCCGGACCGCATCCGTTTGAAAAATAGTTAATTGGAGGAGCTGGTTCAGGATGGACAAGTCTATGACCAAATGCCATCCCCCTGATTTTTCATACCAGAAAAACCCTGCTGAAAAATCTTTCTGGCTTTTTGACATATCCGCAATGAATCCCTTGCTTAGTCTCCAATCATTTCTTGTAGGACTTAGTACTTACATGAGTGTTGGTCGAAGGACGCGACTAGGTTGCCTGAGGCTTGGTCGAGTAAAGGTATGTGTGCGTTGCGACCCCGTTCGTCCCGTCTGAAAGAGAGTACGTACCCTCTCAGCTAACGCTTAATTCTTTGGGAGCACCATCTCTCGCCAAACTGGCGATTTGACTAACCTAGCTAGCCTGCTTATTACGAGCAAGGATTCTTTGGAGAATCTGTTACCCTTTATATTTTCTGATTTGATAGCTGTATTTCTCAAAGACAAGACGTTCGATTCTGAGAGATACTTCGTTTGATTTTAATTGCACTGCTGTGCGGCCGGTGGAGGCGTTTCTCAGGGGCTCGACAGGCTAGGCTTCTTCGAGAAACTCTTTTATTGCTACTGGAGCCAGGCCTGTCCTGCAGAGTGGGCTATTGGTATCTGCGTTTCTACCGACGGCAGTACGATCGAATCGCTCTCTTGGTTCATCAATAATACGTGTAAATCTGCCATAACACACTTGCGTAACATCTCCAAAATTCGACAATATATTACAAAATCGGCGTGTGAAAAACTCGTTCATTCATTGGTCACTTCTCGCGTTGATTACGGAAATGCTTTATTACACGGTGTTAAAAAATGTCGTCTACAATCGCTTCAACGTATCTTGAACATAGCCGCTCGCATTGTAACTCAGACCAGAAAATATGACCATATCACACCAATACGTTTTAGTCTGCATTGGCTTCCCATAGAGCAACGCGTTTCCTATGAAATTCTCACACTCACCTACCGCGCAATAAAAGGGACAGTACCGGAATGCATCAATGAGCTTACAACAGAACACATGCTCAATCGCTTGCTTCGATCGCAGAATGAACTACGCCTCTGTGTTCCTAAATTTAGAAACAAAAAGTACGGACAACGTGCTTTCTCCGTAATTGCACTTCTATTATGGAACAGCCTTCCACTTAAACTTCGATTCGTTTCCACCTATGAACGTTTTAAATCTGGTCTTAAGATATTTTTGTTTAAACTGAGTTTCAGTGTTTATGTAACTTATTAACTTTTGTCTAGTATTACTATTGTTTCTAGTCATTTGAAATGTATTATTTCTAGTCATTTTAACTAGTCTTGGTATTATTGTACGGTGTCCTTGAATAACCTAGTTAGATATTGTCACCTTAAATCTTATTTACATTGCATTACATTGGTTCACTCTCTCTCTCCTTCTTCTTCCTTTTGTCGCAGAGTGGGGGGCGTCGCCGAGCTCATGAAGGCCTTTCAAACTTGACCAGCAATGCTGCAGAAAGACATCGCGTCTCAGGTAAACCGCACAAGGGGTCAGATACGTCGTCAGCTTAATCACGTTTCTAGTCGCCCAAGCACTCGGACAGTTTAAACGTCATCAGGCCCGTCACACGCAGGTCATTCACACTCAGCGTGTGATGCTGAAAGGACATGATGTTCAGAATATGCCTCTCTGAGCTCTTTATGGACTTATTGTTCCTCCCAAACAGAGGTATGTCCGAGTCATGACGAGCCGACGGCATGCAAACTGTGCGCTTCATCGGTTGCCCCATGACGAGGTGCCTGTTTAACAGCTCAGTGCTTAGAGATGAAAACGTTAAAGAACTCGGCCCTCACAGTCATCTAAATGTTTGAATTCCTTGCAGAGGACCGACATTACGTTGGTAACCCCTTGTTCATCTTCAACGCAAAGAATGAGTCAGGTTGTGGATGAGCTGCCTGTGAATGTCATGCGGATTGGCGGTTCATTTTTGTCTACCACTTGTGACCCGCATTCAACCGCCGCAAGTCTGGCAATTTCCTGACTAGCGTCCCGAAACGGTACGTCCTCGGGAGCTATCGAGTCAGCTACGGTGACGCAGACTCTTACACAGGAGAGAAGTCTGGATCAGATGGGGTGCGAATCTGTAAGTGACCAGAGAGGATGCTGTACAGGGGGAACCTCTAGCTGAGAAGGGCCTAGTTCAGCTTGAGTCTTCAGGCCTCGGCGGGTGTATCGATAGCCCTTTCTTCATTCTTGGGGATCGAAGCTATTGGTGACGTTATGAGGGGTGCGAGTTCCTTATCATTACTGTGTCACCGAGATCGGGCCTGACTGGGCCAGACCGGATAACTCACTCACACTGAGTACACTTGTTTCCCTGGTGCTCTTGGTACGGGTGGCGGCGACCACGGCCTGACAAGCGGAGTGGAGATTAACGTGGGGATGGAAACGGCCAACACTAATGGGTCACTTGTGTCTCGGTTTGTCTTTTCTATAGAGCAACGCTTTTCAAAGTTATTGGGTCTGCTTCTAGAGCTGGGTTTGCTTAGCCAAGAACGAAGACAGATTCATGGAGTCTGACTGTGATAATAGCGGTGTATCTCACGTTTGCAAAGGGTAAGTGCCCGAACGTAGGGGATATCACCAATGCGGCTGGTGAAATATACGCCTGACTCTCTATTTGATGCCTAGCAGCAACCCCCAACCCCTTCGACATTCGGGGATGTAGGACTATCAGTTGAACAGCAGCCTGTCTCGTCGCTTATAAAAGTCAACTTTGTGGTGCTCCACTGAACCAGTGGATTTTTATGTAATTTATTCTTCAGATTTTCTGCGAAGTGTGACACAGCAAATAAAGAGACAATTCGTTAATCTGCTTGTCAGTAAGAATGAAAAACATGAATACTGGCCCAGGGAAAAAGCCTCCCTTTACCCCCAGGCAACCTCAACCCTCTCGGCTCGAAGTAAACAGCTCTTAATCAGCCTTTTTGTGTACCTAAGCCCTACTTCTTCACAGCACATAATTCTAGCATAGTAGTTTTGTTATTTTGATTTTATTTTTTCCACATTGGGAATTTTACACCAGGAAATTCTAATTTTTATACCACTTGCGAGATTATATAGAAAGAAGCACCTCTCATATTATCGTCGTAAAATGACGATGGTCAAAATGTCGGAAAGTGATGAAGCAGATAAAACGTAGACCATCCTCGATCAGAGACCCCCCCCCCCCCACTTAGCCGAAGAATGTCATTGGGAAGCGTTACACCTACACCTACGCACTTCCCCAACCATGGCGATGACAGGGCGCGACAAGATAAATTCAAGTCTTGACCAGAATTCGCGTCGCCTTGTGTTAAATGGAACCTAGAAGCAAAGTTATATCCTGTTTATTTAGAGTACCGTTAGGTATATGAGAATGTCTTGGGTACCGTAGGCATGTAAGATCATGAAAGCTGAGCCAAGTCTGGATTTTTCTGGGGGACAACAACCGCTGCTTATCTAAGTGTCTTTAAGTTATGGTCTGCATGTTGACTCCCTTTGTTCAGAATCCAGACTGGCGTTGCATGTTTTTGAAATTGCCTTTTTTGTGGCGGAGAGCGTAAACAAAGCATTGTATATTTGGGCACATCACCGGTGTGTTACATTGATTAATAGATATGTTTATTTCATTTCAGCCAAATGAGTTGGCATTTGGAGATTTTCAATCCCATAGTTTATTGAATTCGTACGATTCGGTAAAGTGTTTCCGTATATTCCCTTTTTCGCCAAAACCTTGTCACACGAACTCCTCAGAGATAACTAGGGCTGCTGGTGACGTTTCAGCTGGACTACGGTTCAGTTGGACTACGATTTCCAATTTGAGGTGTGCAGTTGGACTGAGGTTCAGTTGGACTACGATCAGGGTTGTGGCAGTTGGACTACGATTTGAGTTGTTGCAGCTCGACTACGATTTTTCTTGTAATTTGACCAGTCTGTTTCTGTACACTGAATTTCAAAGGTTCTTTTATGTTTAGATTACAGAAAAATCAATGGTTGTTTGAATTGAAATTTCAAAAGCCCTTAATGCGAACACAAAATACAACAAATTGTTTGACTGCAATTACAAATTGCAATTGCCAATTGTAATTAAAGGGTCAAAATAATTTCTATAATCGGCTAGTGATACAGAACCAGTCACCGATTTTTTCAGTCAATTTGTTTCCGGAGAACATCAGATTTCCCCGGAAAACTCCGAAAAACATGGAATATCGATTTCTATTCGGTTTTGTCCAACCAATCAGAAAGTTTCCATCAAATTTATTCAACGAATTATGCCCGGAATTTTAAATCGTACCAAATGCCAAAACCCTGATCATAGTCCAACTCAACCGCAGTCCAACTGCAACAACGAAATCGTAATGCAACTGAACCTTAGTCCAACTGCACACCCAAAATTGGAAATCGTAGTCCAACTGACTAAATTTTAACATAGACATAATGTGTCATGTCTAGTTCGTACAGCTCAATATCATTTATATGCAAAAATGGAGATTGAGATTCTTGAACTGAAGCCCATTATAAGTTAGGCAA